>JAVJGJ010000047.1:4607237-4632948 GCA_035590215.1 Microhierax caerulescens | reverse complement strand
AAAGGCCCCACTTACCTGTGTTACCTGCTCGCCTCATGGCTTTTCTGAAAAAGTTGGCCCATGCTTTGCCCTTGCACAGGGGAGAGGGAAAAAACTGCAGTCCACATTTGTAACCTGTGGGAACCCCTGCCAATGAAGAAGGAAGGAGGACCTCAATTCTCCCCCACACCCGATTTTAATACAAGCCAGGCATTAGGAGGAGTGGTGACCCCACACGGCTGCCAAAGGCCCTGTTGCACAATAAGCAAGTGAGGCCTCAAGACACAGGGCACTTACAGGAGTGCCTCTCCTTCCCCAGCACCTCTGCCTGTGGCCAAATGGGGACTGGGCTCCCTGTTGCCATCCCGTTTGTGTGGGTGGCCAACCCACGGGAGCAGGGTGCCCGCTGAGATGTGCCTTGCTTCAGGGCAAGGGAGCAGGCAGCTCACTGACAAGGGAAAATGCAGAGGCTCAGCCTACGGCCGCCTGAGGAAGCATGTCTGCCAGAAGCCAGCGAGCCTCTGGCCACAGAGGAGAGTTTCAGGCCAGGGAAAAAGGGACAAGTAGGGGGATCTTCCAGGATGAGTTCCACTTACAACTCCTTCTGTATAAAATAACAGAAATAGAAGTAGGGGGAGCATACCCCTGCTGCGGGGCGAGGGGCTGGGGGAGCTGCAGCAGTCCTTCCCACCTCCTGCCACTCGCTGTTGGTTTATTTTTGAAACCCCTTTGGAGCAGCTTTCACTTATGGTTTACACATACAAAAAAAACCCTTTTCCTTGTTTCTGCTTGTGTCCATATCAATGCTGGGGGCCGTCAGGGGCCTCTGTGAGGGGCCAGGCTACCCTGTGCTGGATGTGGCTGACTCAGCCCCTCAGGGAGGCTGCCAGGCCTCTGGGGAGAAGTTGTTAACAAAGGTTAAAATGCCACAGGGCCATGAGGAAAAAGTGTTGGAAACACCCCAGTAACACCAAGGGGAGATGAGGAGGAGGAAGGTGGTTTAGATTTTTCTTTCTCACTATGTCTTTCAATCAGAAATAATTTTCCCCAAGGCTGCAACACTGACCGCTTCAGTCATAAGCAGGCAGCACCTGTCACCTAGAAACAGGAAAAGATAATGGAGATTTCCCTCTTAAGTGTCATCCACATAAAGCAGCACCAAATAAGATAGTTGGAAATTATTGCCATAAACAGAAAACCCTGTGACATTTGGGCCAAGAGCAGCTGCTGCTCCTCAGCACTTTGCACAGGCCAAGCTGGCGGCCAATGCAGCGTGGGCAGCTCTGGCTCGCCTTCAGTCACGCCACTGCTGAATTTCACGCCGAGGTGCTGCACGCAAGGTGTGGTCAACCCCTTATTTATCTTGCTGGGGAGTTGTGATGTTTCACCAGTGCTTGGGTACCGTTCAGAAAGCCTCCAGAGCAAACCCTGTGGCACAGAAGGTCACGTTTCCATCCTTGCACACAGGCATTGCCTCACATTTAGAAGTTTTCCAGCAGAACTTTGTCTCCGCATGAGGTTCAGAAGAGCTAAATTTAAGCTTACTGTTATTTAAGAAATTATTTTTATTTTTTTTAACGAGGCATATCTGTGCGCAAAGCACTTTGCAGAAAGTATGTGTGGGTTTGAGGAGTGGGAGAAAACTGTGAATAGATTCAAGTTCTTCAGCAGTTATCAAAAGTCTGCTCGAGATGTAAATTCACCCTTAGCTCTTAGTACCAAGATCTTAAAAAGATGTGGAGACCTGAGCTGATACTGTCTTTTTTTATTTTGTGTAGACCTTTACCTTCAAATAATAAACCAGTGCTTTGGCTTATGCAAAAGGCACTGCTGAAGAGGGAGAAAAAGTATCTTTTATATCCTACACTGTTGTTATGTGGCATCACCACAACATTTAATAAAAAGCATCTTGATAAAATACGAGTTTAAAGTTTGCTTTCCAAACAAAACTGTCGTTTACCTATAATAATGTAAATTTGCAATTCTCCTTTACACTTCACAGACAAGAGAAAAAAAATATTAAGATCTCCCCAAAAGAGAGATATAACTATAAAACAAAGCACCAAGTATGACATTTAGCTGAGATTGTAAAGGCTACAGTAATCAAAAAAGACTAAAACATATGGTGTACTTCATGAGGATCGTTAATATCATCTCCTGAACTGAACATTTTTGGTTACTGAGAAGACACAGGAAAAACAGCTCTTCTCAGTCTTGAACAAGAAAGAAGCCTTTGCTTTAGTCCTGGTGAATCTGGAATGGCATTTTCATTTACTAAACAAGATATGAGCTACAGTTGTGATCCCTTAATGCATTTACAATATGATGTAAGGGAAGGAAATTGTCAGCAGTGGCTTGTAATAGTCTGTTAGCTGATGCCAGCACATGATAGTGCCATGCTACAGCTGGAGGAGAAGCATCAGATAATCAACACTTACGTTACACTTAGGGCACCTTCACTGATCACAAATGCTAGGTTATGTTTCAGTGATGTTTGAGGTATAATACAGACCACAAGAAGACCTTTGTCAGCAGGCTTTTTGACAGGCGTCTAAGTGGAGATGTTGCAATGCAGTCAAATCCCTTAACAGCAGACCTGGAAATTAATCAAAACCAAACCAAACCCACAACAACAAGCACCTTGGGTAATCAGATAATACGTAGAAGCTGAAAGCCAAATCCTTGCTGATACTAACTAGCACAACTCTAGTATATCTACACTCTCTTTCTCCATTCTGGGCCGAGTTCTTGTTATAGCATAGGTTTTAAGCTCTACCTTCCCACTTCCAAGTGAAGAAAGACTATGAACTTTCAGCTACCAGTTTGAAACTGTGTTTTGTGAAAATTTATGTCTCATTAAAGCCCATAAACGTCTTTTCCAAACATTTAGATCTTTTTCCACTGTGTATCAATTGGGCACATGCGGCTTGGTCTGGTAGTGTCTATTTCTGATAGTATGTCAGTACCTGCTAGCTATCTAAGCCTTCCATCTGAGAGACCACTAGCTCTCAGAGAGAGACTAGAATAGTCACTGTCACAGCTTTTCGGCTTTCAGGAAGATGGTCCAAAAGGAAGCCAAGGAAAAAGGTATATTGCTTCTTTCTGTTCTTTGAAAGGACATTCAGAAAAATAAGCGTATCAGCAAAAGGCAAAAAAATATTTGTGAGAACCAGATAAGAAAACACATCTGACTGCCAAACATTAGTTAGTATCACACCCTTGCCTCTATGTGCCAGGCATGTGATACAAGCCTGGTATGATAAATAGATGATAAATACAAAAAATGTATCGGAAGACAACTACCTAATGCTAGTTCTTGGTCCAATCCCTGGTATCACTGGGCAAGATGGCTTCCATTACACAAGCATATTAATATAGCATTGACCAAGAACCCTCTTCCTCAGCTCAAGCAGCCACCACTACACAGAGATTCTTCCCTGACCTCGTTTTTGAATTGGCCTCAAATTCACAATTCAGTCATTTTGCTCTTATTCAAACATCAGCACATGCTATAATAACCACAGTCAGCATAGTGGCAAACTCCATCCTCACAGCAGGCAGGAAAGCTGGTCCATCCCACATATATTAAGTTCATAGTGCCATCAGTTCAAGGTAGCATCTTCAAAGGGAAGGAGAGGAATTTTGGCACATTTTTTCTGGAGGGTAGCCTGAAACTCATAGCCCTCTGCCAGCAGTATTTATAAGACATAATTTGCCCAGTCAAATGACATCACTGGTGGAGAAAGGTGGGCTGATTTGGCACACCTGCAAAGCAATAAATGTCGGTGACAGCAGCAGCTAGAAGAGCAAGAGCATAGCACTAAGTAGCCCAGACCTTTAGCAATGGAAGGAAAATTCTTCCCTGAGATACACCTTTCCTGAAAGAGCAATATCAATCTCATAAAAGCTAATGGCAGGGGGGTGTGTGTTTTGGTTTGGTTTTTTTCTCCTTCTTCTGTATAAGCAACATAGTAATGAAACAGAAGAAAAATTATAATTTCTCTGGTATTAAAGCATTTTCTGACTGCAACCTATTTCTGGATTCCCCAAATCTCACATTTGCAGTTTTGTCCCAGGAGACAGTTGTGTGGCTGGCATTTTAAGGGAAAAAAAATCTCAGATGAATTTGTGCAGATTTGGATATAAATTACTTTCAGGCTCAGCTTCAATCACGATAGCAAGTCTTGTGACTCGCCAGCTGTCTGCAGTCTCCAGTAATTGTAGCAGCCTGTAGGTATTCTCTCAAGTTAGATTTTCTTCATTTAAGTGTGAGCTCAAAGGCAAAAATATGTTCTTTTCTACCAGATGCCTTATTTAGATGTGATTTACATAAGGGAAAAAAAGTGTGAGAAATATCAATATTTGCATTTTAAACATGATTTCAGGATGTCTGTCGTGGTTCATTCATCTGCTTTTTGGCTCTTCAATATATTTAGTTCACTTCTATTTGACTGTATAAGCATATGGGTCTCATTAGCTTAATGGTGTGCTTATTTATTCTTTATCCTTGCTTTTTTAACTGCAAGGTGGGGAGTTAGGTGAATGATGTTGATATTCAAAATACTCTGTATCATAGCTAACCTGCTTGGTAACTCATTGATCCTGGCTAAATACCCAAGGAAACTTTAGGTGGTGACAATCTTGGTTTTCCTCTTTTCAGGTAAGATGTGGTACCTTTCTGCTAAGCAGAGGCTTTGCAGAGGGCAGGCCCTCAAGGACGGCTGGAAGCGTTTCCTGAACCTGACTCAGGACTTGTAGCCTCCAGGCATTCATGTTCAGAGCCCGCTGTCTTGGGTCCAATTCTGCCACACAGGAACCAAGTATGAATATTCTTCCTGCAACCAGACAGTGACATCATGTCCTGCTTGAGCAACCAGGCAAAATGCTGGAGAGGAAAAGCACCTTCCACAGGTGCTGGATGTCCCTGGCTTAACGTGGCATTACATGGGCTGGCCACTGCCCTGGGTGACACTGCTGTGTCACAGATGCCTCCCTGGAGCCAGGGAGTTGCCCTCCAGGGCAACCTCTAGCACAGAGACAGAGCAGTTACTACGTAGGTCTGATGGCCACCTCTGGCTTCAGTTTCTCTAGCTTCAGCTTCAGTTCCATGACAGTTTTCCTTAGAAATTTCTGCAGATTACCTAATCCCCTGGGGGAGTTCAACAGGAGCATGCCTTTAACTTAAGCAGTGTCAGAATAGCAAATCTTTTACCTTTTTTCCTCCCTGAAGGAAAAGAGATACAGATATATAAAATCATTAAATGACTAAGTTCCTGGGATGCAGAAACAACTGTGTGCTTAGTATTGTTCAACAGCCTCTCAGCCCCTCAGAGAGAAGGTGGGAAAGGAAGGAGTGCTCCTTGGAAAAGCTACTGAGAAAAATGAAGTAGCTGTCTTTGCTAAGGAAATACTGCAATAGCCATTTAACACTCCAAGCTCACATGTCTAGGAAATATGTGGGTAATTTACCACTTACCAAGTATTAGCGTTGCATCAAGCCTAGCAGTTCATAACCACAGACCTACTAGATATTTGCAAAAACACTCTGAGCATGTCTCATTTTTCACTCTAATTCAACTGATAAAAATAATCTAGCAGTTTTGACCTCCCTTGTAAAATGTTTATGTTACTGCTTCCATTGCTGTTTGTATTTCTCTTTTCGCCTTTCTTCCACCATGGGTGATGACTGACTGTTGCAGATCACAGCCTCCCTTCCAGCAGCAATCCTGCACCGCTTGGTGCCCGCTATCCTTTGCAGCTGCTTGATGCCTCGCTGCAGTTGATGTCACACTTAGACTTTTCTGTTCTCCATAGAGAGTCCCTGTGGTGGTAACAACTTGAAAGCATTAACACCTGCCTGACATGCCAGAGAGGAGAAAATTGGTGAAAAACATAGCAATTGAATTTCTTAGCTTATCAAGTGGTGTTGAACAGCCTTCCTTCCCTTCAAATTTCACACAGAAGTCTCTCACTTTATCTTTCTGTTGTTCCATCAATGCTAACAAATTTTAAATGTGAAGTAGGTTGTATCAATGCAGGGCTTGTTTCAAAGCTCCCCTAAAGCCCCTCCCATTGGGACTTTCTAGCAGGGGTGTGCTTCCTTACAGAGTTCACCTTATCAAATTCCATCTTTTAGCCTGCCAAAAATATGTTAATATTTAAAATCTACCTTTTACATTATACCAAGAGCACAATTTCTGTAAAGAACTACTTTGCATATTATAGAAAGAGAAATAGCACATGAGAAGGATTAAATAGAAAATTGGTTTTGTTTCAAGAAATCAGTTCCATGACAAAGAACTTTCACCTTCCAAAAGCAGATATATGGTTTCCTTTCAACTATCTGCGTATAGCCAGTAGAAATATCTAAAATAATTCTACTAAAATAGAAAAAAGAAAAAAAAAGATCTCAAACCTACTCTTCAAAATGAAATCTTCCATACGCAAGAGCAAGTGAAGCTGAATAAATTTTTACAGTGAAATTCACTCTGCTGCAGAAGGAACATCCCCGGGGCCCAGGGATTACATGGCTTATCCAACCTGCCCTACTCCTTGCTCCCTCCTGCTTCTGCATCTTCCAAACCAGAGGCCCCATCAGAGCTCAGGGAGTTTGAGTTAGCAGGAGTTTGCATCTGACCTCTGCTGAGCAGTCCCGTGGAAACTGGGGGGCTGCTCAAGAGACCAATTTCTATTTAGCTCAGGAAGACAATGCAGAATTCTGAGCATTTCTTCACAGGGATGTTTAGGTTTGCTTGAAGCAATGGCTACATCCTCAGTGGATCCCAAAGGCATAAGTGCCCCACTCTTCACAGGGGCCCAGCAGGAAGACAGGCAGTGTCTGGCAGGCCACATGTACCACAGACCTCCTTCCCCCATCCTAGGCATCACATTATTCATCTTTATCTGATTTCCCCTAATTAGATACATGGCCCTTGCCATTTTTTTAGCCTTCCATGTCCATCTTGGGCTGTAATTTAAAAGGTGTCTACCTACAAGGCATCTAAAAAGGGGCCATTAATGGAGAAAGCCATGAAGTAATACACTCTTCTTACGCAGAAATCATAGAGAATGAGTATGCTGCGGTAAGCCAGCTTGTTACCGAAAAGGTCACCCTGACAGCCAGGACTCCCCAGGGAGATTAAGAGCTCAGAGGCAAGAGGATGGAGGGTTTGGAAATTGATAAAAAGGCAGAAGCAGTCTCTGGTTAGCTAGTTCCACCAGCTGTGACTGAATGAAAAACTCCAACTGATGGAACTGTTGGGCATGGGGTGCTACCTCCTCCACTGCAAGCACAGAACTTTAGGGACTGTGGAAGGAAGCCTGAGGCAGTGGGAACCCACGCTGAGCTTGGACCTGCCGCTGCCTGAGGTCTATTTTTCTGTGATCTACCAATTCCATGCTCCATCTTAATAGACAATCTTAAAATGCAGGGGATAGCATCACCCACCCAGAAAAATAACTTAATAAAGCAGTCAGTTGCTGACATGCTCCAATTTTTTTCCAGTTACGAAGCATAATGCACAACTATCTGTTTCACAGGAGCTGGGACACAAGCAATAAAACAGTAGGTAACATCATTATGTACCAATACAGAGAAGAAGGGAAATGAGGCTCACATGAAATTCTGCTTGCGCTTTTGGCACAGCAGTAACGAATACAGTGAAAATGCCAGGGCAGCTCTAAGCTTGGAAAAAAGGAGAATCTCACTGGAATGGCAGAAACTAAAAACCAGAGCTAATGAATGCAGCTGCAGTCCCAATACCATTAGTACTAAGGCTGCATTCTCTTCAAACTCAGGCTTGCAGGCAAAGTTAGTAGTGGTTTTAGTTATATGAGGAATGGCGAATAAAGCATTACATTGGTCTGCTGTGACAAAAGAAAATCCTACACAGGAGTTAAGCAATGCAAGCATTAACAATTGGATACTGCAGTTCTGGGCTAATAAAACATGTACACACCACAGCGCATAACAGAAAATCCTAAGCTCTCCGTCTAAGCCCAATAAATCTCTTCTACACCAACAGTCTCACTTTGGTTTCCTACCTTACCTTGTGCAGTGGATCTACTTGGCTGATGTTGCATTTTGGTTTAAACTAAGCAAGCTGTTTTGTATGTCTTTAACGGAATACGGCCCAATATTAAGAAATGTTCCTTTAATATTTTGAGAATTAATGATGCATGAGTAATGCAGTAGTCTGATCCAAGAAATGTTCCAGTATACTTTCATATTATCAAATTTTTCCAAACACCTAATTTCACTAACTACCCACAGAATATTGGAAGTGACTAGTCACCATCTCAGGAAGCAGTGACTGCGGTTTTAGAAGTCGAAGCAGCCGAGGCTGCTCCAGTCCCTGCCAGGCTCACTGAAGGCGCAGGGGAAGGGGTCATGAACAGGCATCTGTAACACACACACGGCTGTACAGCTTCTGAAACTCACTTGAACAAGTTATTTGCATTAATTTAGAATTTGCAAAGAAACTTTCCCGACGCAATCAGGCAGAAGGCTGTACACAGGCATACGAGCACCGTTTCTGCAGCAATAGCTCCACGCACCAGCTGACTGTGCAGTACACCTCCTCCTGCACTGCCTGAGAAGTTAACAGTCTTGTTTTCTTCTGCTTTGTCAAACCACAGGATTTCTTTTAACTAAAAGCCTCCTCCTCATCGGCATTTTTTGGAGTTGAAGAGGTTTTGGAACTCAAAAGATCATATGGGGTTACTTAATGAATTGCATGTTTTGTCCTGCTTCTGCTAGTTGAATTTTCTTAAGATAACTCTCATCAGTCTGCCTCACTCAATAGTGTTTGTCAGCTGTGCCATACCCCTCACCAAGATATTAATGTGGCTGTGTTACAATATATGCAACTTCCATAAAGCCTGAAGTTTCTTACCAGAATGGCAGCAGCTACCTGACTTTAAGAATCTGATGTGCTCTTTGTTGAAGTAACCAGAAAAAAAATCATTACTCAGCACGAGTTATCACACAGATGGTCACTAATTGAACACTCTTCAGTTTAGCTGCATTTCAATTTTCCTTCACAACCATTACTGGCAGTTGCTAAATTTTGTGGTGAGGACACCAAGAGTGTTTGTATGAACTTGTATGCATAGTTTCAAAAGAATGGATAATTTGGGCCTTTTCAAAAGTGCTGGCAATCTTCTAAGAAGTTTCTCATGCAATACTTAAAACTGATCTACCTGACGCTGCCCTGCAGTGGAGCTGTTGGTGGCAGACACAGAGATGGGGCTGCACGGCCCCTGGTTTTGCAGGATCGGCCGTGTGCAGAGCACACTGTCAAGGCCCTTTGTACTGCTCTTCAGTTCAGCTATGAACTCCTGCTAGTGACCTCTTTTTTTCCAGTGCAATTCTACTCTGCAGTTTGACATTGGGAAGCTGGCCTGCTAGGGTTTCATAATGATCTGGAAATCCATGGGAAATGATAATGTGTGCACAGTTCACAGGATGATTTTTTAATTATTATTTTATTTTATTTATTTTCTTTTCTAATTTATTGCTAAGACTACAAATCCAAATCTGGGACCTGAAGGGCAAGCTGGATTCCTTCCTTGTCATACCCTAGCAATAAAGATCTGTAGAAAAAACCTCACTTTAACCCTTCTGCCTAATGAAAACCATGCAGAGCTCTGTCTCCTGAAGCTCTTCATGCTCAGCAGTTGCGAGGGAGGAGAGAGCAGGGCAAGGGCAGGGCAACCAGCACTGACTGAGGCTGTACCTTCATTGAATTTGCACCTTCAAAAACCAGGCAGTGCTTTAAATAAACCTAAATATTTTTGAATATACATTTTTTTCAGCAATGAAACCCAAATCTATTTCTAGTGAAAATTCAGGTGATTATTAGATTTTCAGTATCACTGTTAGATTCTTCACTGTTGTTTAAACTGACTGAATGAAAGGCTAAAGCTTTAACTGAGCAGAACCAGAGGCTTTATTTGGTTCTCTCAGTTCCCTGCGTTAGTTCCAGTCTCACTTTCCAGTCTTTGCACCACTCCCTAATAAGTGGGCCTAATAAGGATTTTATCAGTCACTGGCTGATCTGAATTTTTGTTTTTAGCTTTCTCTATTTCTACTCAAGTTCCTCTAGTAAGTCTGTCAGCCATTTATCACCCTGAGCCTCAGCTCTCTCTTCTTGACCTTCCAGTCTGTCTCCACCTGATTGCAAGGTATTTGATATATATAATCCTCTTTCAGACCCTTACTATTTAACAAAGGTAAATGCTATGGCTCTGCTACCACCTACCCTATTACAACTGCCAGACTGCCAGAACAGTAAACAGGCAAATATTTTGCTTGGCAGTGCTGGTTGCAGTAGGAACATTGTTTTGCAAACTGACTTTAATGTCCAGAGCATTATTTTCATAATGCAATACAAAGCATAAAGGAAAGTCTGCTTAGTTTTCTGTACCTGCTATGGAAAGAATATGACTATAAACCCCATAAAAATATTAGATCAGGGTATCAGTTGGCGGCATTGCTCCTGTAAGATGATGGACATGATGGTAGCTGCAGTTTGAGTATATATGTATGAAAATCACACCTCATTATATTCATAAATAAGGAGATGAGATTACTCAAATAGACCCCTGAAATGCAAAACAAAATTATTCCTTGTTGTAAGACAAAGATGACAAATCAGTAGAGAGTTGTATTTCAAATAGATGTGCCAAAAAAATGCTGAAGCTGCTGTTGTAACCTTGACAGACAGACAGAACCATGTCAACATTTCCCATAAATCCTTATGCGGTGTGAAAAATACATGTGGTTTATTCTGCTCCTCGAGACCTAAATGAAAAATTGCTCCTTCTTTATCCCAGAGCAGCTCACCATGCTGTTGTGCAATGGAAAGACATTTCAGCACAGTGTAAACTTGGAACTGGATTTCAAAAATGGTTTGTTTGGGTTTTTTTCCCTCATGGTTAATGCTGCTCTTAGGCAAAAAAGAATAGCCTTTGCTGATACCAAATGCCTGTTGGCTTCAGAGCCCAGAGACCTTTGCAAGGAAATATGTCATACAGTATTTGCTATCTTTTTCTCTCTCACACCTTTTACTTTGCACTTGGAGGTGAGGAGCAGTTCTTGGGAGACCTTTTAAGTGGGAACTTAGCATGGAGACATGGATGATCATGATACAGAACTGCTCTCCATGTACATAAATAATTACTAGCCAGAAGTGCCCCATTTCACCAGGGCAGTTAAGCACATGCAGCCATCCACATCCGCTCTCAGCGTTGGTGCAGGGACCCTCCTGCTCCTGCCAGGCTGTGCAGGTCCTGCTGGGAGTGAGATTCAAAGGCACAATCCTCCTCTTACTTGCATTAGTGTAAGAATATTTTCTGCAGCACTATAAATACCAACAAGTTTTCCCAAGTGGCAGTGGTGTCCATCTTGTCTATCCTTTGCTTTAACCAGTCACAAGGAGTCAAAAAGCCAATTTAGAGTTGAAGGCAGTTTAGCAAACAGATTAATAACTTATAATAATAAATAATAAAATACTAATACTAATATTACTAATAATAATAATGACATTTTTCATTCCTTCACAGAGGTGTGTATTAACAGTTGCATTTCACCAGAATACTCACAGCTTCAATTAACTCCAGGGCTATCAGGCCTAGTTCCCATTTCCAAGTAACCAGCTCTCTGTAAGAATTCAGAAATCAGACTGCTGTTGGGAGCAAACTAGAGAGGAGAGGTTTTTGTGAAGCAAAGAACAAGCTGGTAGCAGTTGGTTCAATAATCTCATTCCCAGAGCCTCCTGCAATCTCATCCCAACACTGTAACACTAACTGTGTTCCTTGCCCCAACATCTCTATGCTCAGCTGAGAAGTGCTGCTCAGGGAGCCCTTCCAGTCCCCCAGGAGAGTTCCATTTCTCATTTCCTCAAAACAATCCTTCTCCTCCTCCTTTTGTGCCCCTTACCTTATTCTCTCTGCTGCCCTCGACAAAAGTACAAATGAAGCTTATCTATACCAGCCTGATGGCCTGTTAGCTGTCTGCAGCCACCCAAAATGGTGCTAGTCACTTTGATCACCTTTTCTTGCATTTAGGCTCCAGCCCTGTATGAGGCAGTGACATCTCACTAGACCTGCAGCCTCTCGGCTTCATTTTGCACCTACCTTTCCTCACTGCTTAACTCTTCAGAGAAATTCTGCATGACTGACTCATCAGAACAAGCACTTTTAAAATGTCCTTGGGGCACACAGGGAGCTTATCCCTATGCCTCCCTGCAAATCCTGGGCACATTCATCTTCCCGTGTTTTTCTTGCTGCAGGTTGATTGCATGGTGGCCACCTTTGCAAGCTGGCCTCCAGACTGGGCAGTACTGGGAAAACATGGTCACCGCTGTCACCATTAGCAGCTGAAGCAGCTTGTGGCACCAGCACAGCCATATAAATTATGAGTGTCTCATTTTGTTCGTGCAGCTACAGGAAATGTTTTGTGGCTGCAAAAGATTTAATACAACTTGACTGAGGGACTTTGGGCTTGGTTTTGCTTGTTTCTTGATGTGGTATATGGAGAAGTATGATGTCTGGGGGAATGAGGTGGTTACAGAAAAAAAATTACCATACAGCTGGTTCTGGATTCAGATAGGTTTCTGGAGGCAGGAGAAAGCTGAGGCTGTGCATACAACATGCTTTGAAATTCTTCTTTATCACATTCACATTCCCCACTAACAACAGAGGCATTTCTGATGCAGCAGTGGCCAACTGGCAGGCACATGCGGAGATCAAAGGCTTTCCTGCGGCTCATGGCTCTCCAGTGGATCACTCTCTGCAGGTCAGGCCAATGCTTTGTGCTGTGAATTGTGTGACCCTCGTGAACCTGCTGAATCAGGACCAAAAATATGTTTGTTCCATCCTTGCATCTATAAAGTCTACAAACAGCAAAGCTATTTTTCATTAATTGTTAACTATTCCTCTCAGCAAGCTAATTTTCCTCCCACTTTTATTCACTTTGAAAAAAATTCGCAAGAGCCCATTTGCTCCAACACTACAATGGGGCTGATAGTATATCCCTAGCTTCTCTTCCAGATTCCCATACTAGTTATCAAATGTTGGCACGTAACAACAACCAATCATTGTTGTTACACAACAGCATATCATCTACTTGAAATCTGAGATAACTATATTTTTCAAGATATCATTTAAGTGATGCTTAGCAGTGAGTCAAAAACAATACTGTGCCTCAAAGAGAGAGCTGCAAACCCTGCTGTAGCCAGACACAGTGAGGAAAAGCAGTTAAACCCATCTTCCACTTACAGCAAGAGGATATTGTTTCTGTGATGACAGCACAGCCATTGTCAGGGGAACAGTATTTTGGAAGCTGGCTTTACGTAGCCACGTTTGCATCTGGGACTTTCCAGGTCACTGGGCTCTGAGGCAGCTGTACCTTGTGGACTGCTTCTGACCTGAGGCTACTGCAGCCTCCTGCGTCACCAGCTTCAAACTCCCATTGCTTCTGAGCCCTGTTTTCCACCAGACAGGACAGGGTAGACGGGAAACCCACAGCTGAGAAACACTGGCACTGTGTTTCAGTGGGAACCCAATCCTGGTATCCACATCTTCCTTCACAGTTTTAAAAATTAAATGCTTTGGGTGTGTCTGGTATTTTCCTGCCAAGGCAGAAATATAAAAAACTCTGCTAATTGCTCTAAAACTGAATTAGAGATCTGCAGCCTCCCCAGCAAAGTGCTGACTTCTGATCAGTTTTCATCACAGCCTGATATGTCAGTCTGTGAATATGCTTCTGATACAAAATGTAGATGTCCTCTTTCCTTAATTTCATGCTAATTTGCCTTTTTACATTACATAATTAGTTTCTTCTCGCTGATATTTACGAATTTAAAATATTTGTTCCTTTTTAGTCATCCTTAAATAACTGGTTTGTCTTTAGTGAGGGTGGAGAGCAGCACAGCCATTTCCTTGTTGCCTGGGAGACTCAGCCAAGAGTTATCATCAAATTAACGTGTCAGCAAGGTCCTCTTTTAGACATTACCCAAAAATAACTGAGGATAGCAACAGACCAACAGCACCTGTCTGAAATTCACCCTCCCCACTTCACAGGAGCGAAGGTTACACTGAGTCCATGAGACAAGTGATGCACTCACTGGAGAGGAGGGAGACAGGAGAGATGCTCAAAAAAAGGTCCATATTGTGGTATAATTATCTAAGCAGTCTTCAGGACATTCTAACCTACCATATCTTGCAGGTGATTTTTTCCCCCCCCCGTCCTCTTACACAAGATTGAAATCATAGCATGCAAAATGATTTGGATACAACAGAAGCTGTGCCACCTGAGCTTCCCTAGGCCTTAAAAAGTGAGGGTTATGCAGTTTCACTGCACCCTATACAGCTCAAGTGCTTAACTGATTTCTCTTTATTTCTTGATACAGAATCACAGAATCATTTGGGTTAGAAAAGACCTTTAAGATCGTCTAGCCCAACCGTTAGCCCAGCACTGCCAAGGCCACCGCTGAACCACGGCCCTAAATACCACATCTACACATCCTTTAAATACCTTCAGGGATGGTGACTCCACCACTTCCCTGGGCAGCCTGACAACTCTTTTGGTGAATAAGTTTTTCCTAATATCCAATTTAAACCTCTCCTGGTGCAACTTGAGGCCGTTTCCTCTTCTCCTATCACTTGTTAATTGGGAGAGCAAGAGCCGCCTTTCAAGGTGCGTTGGCTCTGCAGCCCCCTGTCAGGCAGTTGTAGAGGGCAATAAGGTCCCCCCTCAGCCTCCTTTTCTCCAGACTAAACAACCCCGTTTCCCTCAGTTGCTCCTCATCAGACTTGTGCCCCAGCTCCTTCCCCAGCTCTGTTGCCTATCTCTGGACACACTCCAGCACCTCTACATCCCTCCTGTAGTAAGAGGCCCAAAACCGAACACAGGATTTGAGATACGACCTCACCAGTGCCAAGTACAGGGGGACAATCACTGCCCTCATCCTGCTGACCACACTATTTCTGATACAAGTCAAGGATGCTGTTGGCTTTCTTGGCCACCTGGGAAAGTATCTTCCACTTCTCAAATAATTGCATGTACTTACAGTATAGATGGTTGAGTGGTTGTTTTCTTCTCCCTCGTTCACAAGTTGTCTCTGGATCACAGAGTTCTTTGCACAGTGAACACCATCTTCAAACCTGACAGAACAGAACTTCCATTCTCCCAGGAATTGGAGTTTAAGTTTTGATCCAGATTTGATAAATTTGGGAGAAACATTCCTATTTAAACTCACAAAAACCTGAGGGAAAAAAATGCAAATTTAAGTAATAATTGCATATCCTGATCCCCTTATAAAGCACCTGGTAAATGTGTCCTCCACCAAGGTAAGCAGATTGGCAAAGATAACTATCAGCTCTTTCTGGGTAGTTGGCTGCTCCTTTCACTGGTTTGTTGATTCAAATAAAGGTCTTTAAAATGCGGTGACCCAGGATAAACACATAATTAGAAATGCTGTCTGTTTATGAAATGTCATTTGATATTCCTGAGACACAGACTCAAAATAACCTTTTTTATACACCCATTGATTTTGTCACTGACTAGTAACATTGGCACAATGATAGAATTCATGTATCATATATAATATTATATTAGGAACCATTAGAAAGATCAAAACTGCTCTAAAATTTTTAAGACCATTGTAAAATGAATTTCTTCAGTATGTTAATTGAATGATTAAAGCTGGAATTGGAGATAACATAGAGAATACATTAAAGATTTAATGCAAAACCAGTGTTATTACGTATGGCAAAACCACAGCAAACAGTTTGCAAGGGCATATTATGTATATGTATACTAGGCTAACCTACAAATCTTTGGGGACAAAAAGGCTTCTACGAGAGCACAGGAAAGTATTTCATCACTAGCCACCACCTTTGGGCAAAATTCCATGTTCTTGTCAAGTTTTGTATTAAATATAACTAGGGGATGAGAAAGATGTAAGAGAAAAATCTTGCCAATTAAAAAAAAAAAATGTACTTCTTTTGTGGTAGTAGTTCGTGAAATGCCTTCAAGGCCTCAACTTCAATTTTGTGATACAATACTGGAAATTCATGCAGCTAACATCCCATACAGCTACAAGTGGTGTTGGAGATCTCAAGGCAGTGTTTACTAGACAAGAGTGGGTTTGGTCTTCCTTTTTTTTTTTTTTTTGTTAATTTTTTTGTTTTTGTTTGTTTTTGTTAACCTCATAGAAACAAGACACTGTGCTCCTCAGATCATCTGTCTGACATATACTTTGCCCCAAGGCATACAGGAGCTGCAGGATGCACAATCAGCTGATCCCTTTCTTACTGTAGCTGAAGAATGTGAAGTGCTGCAGCAGTGTTGGCAGAAGCATGGGTCTGTTTTTGCAGGGAAGAACATGGGAATTCCTTTAGACTGAGCCATCTAAAAAAAAAATAATTAGAAAATATCAGCAACCAGAACTTCTGTAGCTATTGATCAGACTTACAAAGACACTTGGGAGGTAAGGTTCACTCCAAGCACCTCTCAGTGAAACAGCAGGTATCAGCAGGAAAACATTTTACAGGGAGCAGCGTTTCCCCTGACTATTAGAAGTCTCTGAGGAGTTTTTCCCTTGCGGGTTGCTTCAGCTGCTGAGGTACTCAGAACTGCCAGGGAACTGCTGCAGTGGCCACCAGCGGCAAAACAGTCAATGCATATGGAAAAACACATCCAGGATGATGCTCAACTCATCTCTGCTCCTGCTACCTAAGGGTCCTCCATAGGTATAAACCAAAAGGTTTTGTTCTTTAATTGGGCTGTTACTTCCTTGCAATCATCTCCAACCAAGTTACCTAATTAATCTGAATTTAGATAATGGAAGTGTATGTTTCTGCTTTGTTTTACAAACCATGTTTGGCCCCTTTTTTTCTCACCTAACTTCCCCATTGCATCCTGCATATGCTTCTAGTGAGTTTCAAGTGATGTGTTGCATTGGTGCAGAGCTTTAAGTCCTGTTCACTCTTGATATACCTTTGAAGTGGTTATGGTGCTGCAGCTGTACCCAGAACAAAGACATTCTCATCCCCTGACACACTGCACCACCAAGGAATTTATTCTACCAGATGGACTGCAAAGTGAAGAATCGCCACAGACAAGATATAATTTATGGTTTCCATTAATTCCTGCCATCAACCATACTAACTGGCATTTATCAGCAATAAATGTATGAACAATTAGTCACAGGAATAAAAATGAGGGAGTTGACCCTTGAAATGAAAAGAGGATTATTACTGTTTAAAAATCAAAATTATATTGGCTTCTTTTTAAGTGATTAGGTGCAGAATTTATAGGCAACTATGTGGAATGCTCAAATGTGAACCCACTTAATTGTGGAAAAAAAATCTGCGGTACTATCAGACTACTGCTGGTACAAGACATTCTTCCAAAATTTAAGCAATGAGGATTAATTGCCTTCAACCCTTATTGCCAAATTGTCATTCATTTGTACAGTTCTTACTAGGGGGAATTTCAATGTAAGAGGAAGATGAAATCCAGCTTTGGGACAGGCAAAGACTGCAGCACCGTCCTTCCCGTGTTTCCAAATAGCTCAAGTTCCCACGGTTTTCCTTCAGAAAAGGATGTGCTCCAGTTCTGCTGCACTCGAAAGCACTGAAACATTGCCCCATAGAGCAAAGTGCTTATTTTAGTGCATAGAGCAAAGACCACTAAGCCCATGCAAACCCCAGCTGATGTCAGTGTCCCCCACCTCTGTACTGACCAGACAATGTCCCAGGGGCTCTGCAGAGCTGGGCTCCAGACACACGAGTTTGTTTATCCCAAAAGTTCTGGTGATTTCCACAAATTATACTGAAAGCACAGTATTTCCAGGTTAAAAGATTGTATCTATTAAAAAGTTGATATGAGTGAAATATTCCCTGTGGGTTTTTAAAGAATTACAGAGTCTTTCCCTGAACTATGGTTTATATTGCTTTCTTAATGGAATGCAGCTGGCTTAATAAATAGAAATATTAAAAAATAATTTATTCAATGACTGATGGGGGGAAATATCCCAAATAATTTATTTATGTTCTATGAAACCATTCTATTAATGAAGGCATTTATTCATAAGAAATATGTTCAACAATGATGGTGAAAATTAATCAAACACATTATTAGCAATTATTATTCCACCATTTCTAATTGAGAGATAAAATGTCCTTTAGCTATAGTTTCTATACAAAGTGCACAGTGAAATAATTATTCAGATACGCACACCAGAAATAGTTCAGCAGATTTGAGGGGCAACGGATGCATCAAACAATATCAGTTAAACCCATTCTGGCTAAAAATTGCAATGTTCTCCTTAGGGTTTCTGCTACTTTCTAGTTATTTTGCATTATTAATTTGGAGTAATGCTTACACAGAATACCAACAGGAATTAGACAGGAAATTAATGTAGAGACTCCCCCCAGAGATCTTAGATATTGCTAAGCCCATTTTTCCTTACCCAGAGTTAATGAATAATCATCTCCTTGGCAATGGTTCCTGGAGTAGAGACTTGTACTTTGGTTCCTGTTAAATATAGAAAAATAAAGTGTCAGATAACGTAGGCATCAGGGGGATTTATCTAAAGAAACTTAGTCAGTAAATATCCTCCAATGCAGTGAGTCATTTACTTGTTCCAAACTGTTAGGAATATTAATATAGCTAACCAGTTTTAAAGAAAGTTTTATAAACAAGTAATATTTATTACTGTTCGTTCTAAAGATATCTTGATGTCTCTTCCACATCCAACGGCAGCGCTCTCTCCTCCCTCAGCCCTACAACTGATTCATAAGTCCAGGGATTTCTTTCATTCTTTCTTTCTCAAGTTGCAGGGCAACTTCTTTCATAGGTGCTTTTTTGGTATTTCAGCACTTAATTTATTGCAGGCACAAAGGTGAGCGCTGGAAGTCATTTTCCTGTTGCTCTTGTGCTAACGGGAATCTGACTTCTGGGGCAATCTCACTGGGAGCAAGATTTCCTTTAAAAAAACAGAAACTCTGAGTTAGAGCATAACACCCTTCAGAAAATTGATTAAATTACCCCCACTTGCTGAATGCTGCAGAACGGGGACTGCTGCGGATCCAGGAGCAAGCTCAGCTTTTCCCTCCTGGATACGCAAAATCCCCAGTACTGGCATGGTTTGCAGGCCAAGCTGGGCTTTCTGTAACATTCTTGCTATCTGAGCTTGTCAGTGGCTTCGTGCAGGATGGTGAGACCAAGAGTGAACGCAGGCCACGGTGGGAATGCCGACCTCCATCCCCCCCAGTGCATTGCAGTGGGACCATAAGGGCACAACAGCCATTTCCAGGATCAGAGCAATCTTCACAAGCTGATCGGTAACATCCACTCCAAGGAGAGACAGAATTACAGTGTTTTGTCCCAAAGTAGATAATATTATTTTCTCCAGAGTATATTTTTCATCATGAAATGCCACCAGCTACTGCCCCAGTCCTCCTCATGGGGCACTGCTCATGGGCTGTTCACAGGGTATGAACCCACTCCCAAAGATTTTATAAAAGTCAGTTGCAAGGTCCAGCAATAAGCTGATGTCAAACCAGCTACTGCATATAAATAGGAGCAAAACAGGCATCAGGGGCTGGACTATGGACACACATGTATAGCAACGAGCTCCCAGATCCAGCTCACACAGCCAGGTTATAACTATTGGGATAACGTGCTCCTGCCATCCCCTCAAATTAGAAATATGCCCTCCCTTGAGGAAGCTCTCCTGGCCCTGCCATCCTGCGCTGCTGGGCACCCGATGGGTGTCACCAGCTGGTGGTAGCAGTCACCTGGACTTGCCAACATGTCCCTTCTCCTGGGTGCAGGGAAGTACTGTGCCTGCTTGCCCCCTTGGACCACAGGATGAAAACAATTTAAATGTAAAGCAGGAAACATTAAACACAAACCTTAAAGAAACAAGAGGGAAGGAGAGGGGAGAAAGTGTTCCCTGTACACATGTGCTTGGCACAACAGGAACTTCCGTGCGCCCATCTTGAGCTGGGCGGCTTTTCATTTCAGCAGCCAAAATATGTAGCAAGAAGGTAACTAATGTTCCACAAAATGATTGATATTAAGACCCAGAATAGATATCAAACTCCCCCCACCTCTCAAGTGTCTCTCTAAACACTAGTGTCAAATTAGATCCAAAATGAAATCTTTTTTGCTCCACAGCTACCTCCAATAAATCCCTTTTCCCTTTAGCCAGACCCTCAAGTTGAACTGGAAAAGGAAGAAGAGTATGCTCAGGACCTTGTGTGCTAGGAG
The DNA here is from genome assembly GCA_035590215.1 of Microhierax caerulescens. Lineage (NCBI taxonomy): Eukaryota > Metazoa > Chordata > Aves > Falconiformes > Falconidae > Microhierax > Microhierax caerulescens. The sequence goes on along the minus strand of JAVJGJ010000047.1, from coordinate 4,612,682 downwards.
ACCAGCTAAAACGTAACTTCACCATCACTAAGCATGAGAAGTGCTAAATGCATAAAATATAAAAATGGCAGGTGTGTGCCCATGGTGGAGAGGACATGTCAAGCTGTGTCCCTGCCACCCCTCTGATTGCTGCAGGGCACCATATGGCCATGCCACCAGTCACCCTGGAACACCCCAGCCCACTTCACCTGGTGCACTCAGACCCACGTCAGCATGGCTTGGCTCAGCATATCCAACATGGACATATTACAAAAAACAAATGCTTTTCCATGACTTTTCCACATGCACCTCAATGTAAGGATGTAGGTAAACTAGATCAAATCTTATATAAGCCTTTTGCATGGACTATCAATGCCTGATCTAAGATAATTTTCCATTTTTATATATACTAAAGGATGGGATATGCTAAACCCCTTGAAATCCTTGTATTCTTAATGCACAACATACATGTTTTTTCAAATAAACACTTAGAATGACAGAAAATTCTATTTAAAAGTCCCATCTCTATGCCCTGAAATACACCATACTCAAAATGATCAGTTTGACTAAGGACTGCAGCAGCAGCAAGTCCCAGAAAACACCATGGAAAGCAAAACTCAAATCAGGAATATAAAAATAAAATTTATACACAGCTTAAAATGTAGATCCAGATCTGAAAAGATAATCTTACACATATGGAATTGGACTTCTATCATTAGTGCCACAAGGAGGCAATTCACTTGCATTCATTTCCACCCATGTCCATGAATGCACACAGGTGGATGGACCAGGCACCAGCCCCCGAGTGATGCAGTGATGTGGCTGGTGTGTGATAGCTCTAGTGGAAACTGGTTACTATGGCCTGGGGCTTCTAGAGGCAAGATTAGGAGTAGGCACTAGAAGCCATTTCACAGTATTTCTCTTGCATGGATTATAAATGAGCTTTTCCACTTTGAGGTTTTTTGTTTGGGGTTTGTTTTTTTTTTTTTTTGCTTATTCCCCTCTCCTTTTTAAAAACAATATTCTATAGTTTTTATATCTATATTTTTATAACTAACTATAATGCATATATAAATATCTATACTTTTATAACTAACAAATGAACTGGTAGAGTCCTTTTTATCTGGTCTATGTCTATATATCCCTCTTTAAGTAACCCTTTCAAGAACGACTTATGTTAGAACCGTTCTTGAAACCACTTCAAGGTAAAATTATTTTATTAAAAAGGCAAAAAAAGTATAAGTCTCTGTCCTGCAAAGCCTTCAGATTAGCTTTATCGACTTTCTGAACCATGCTGGGCTCTGTCACCTGAGCTTTCGAGAGGAACCTGGCAGAATTAGCCCAGAGGTTAATGATAGTCTAGAAAATGAACTGCAAGTACAGGAGAGGAAGGGGCAGAGACCCAAACCTGTGCTTTAAGCCCTGCTGGTGGACTACACCTGCCTCAGGGGAAGTCCTGGGGAAGAACAGGGGACGAGGGCCAGGGCCATGGGGACATACTGGCCATGGCATCCCCAAACCAGGGCTCCTCCATGATCCCCCATGAGGGGGCTGAGAGGGGCCCCCAAACAGGGCTCAGCTCTTTGTCCTGCTATTTGATATCTGACCCTGAAGAACTGGCTTCACCTCTCTGTGCCTCTGCTTTCCCACCTGAGGGTACATGCTCGATGCTGGTACAGACTGGAAGTGAGCAGAGGACAGAAGAGGAAGAAATAGCAAAGGCAGACAGTGCACAGCGAACGCTCTTGCCCAAACACACACTGCCTTTTTGTAGGGTGAGAAAGAACAAACTTGGTTTTGAAGTTCAGCCATCCTCCAAACACAGCTGTACCTGTAAATTCAGGCCTCTAATCATGAACAGCAAAGGCAAAAGAAATCAATCCATCCAGCCCGCTGGATCAGCAGTAATCAGCTGTGGGCACCACCCTGTATTTGATAAGCTCTCATTGACGTCATCAAGTCCAGGTTTCTGTTTGGAGAGTTCAGTCTCCTCCTCAAACAAACCCAAAATCAAATAGAAAGGTAAATGTACAAAAGGATCTAGCTTATCCTGAGGTCTCTGGTGGGCACCAAAGACCTCTGGATAATTCAGAGGGTAGCTTTCCTCTGCCATCTGCATTCAGCTTTCTTCTTCCTGGGCACAGAGTCATCTTTGCGATAACTTCAGATACTACTCTAAATTTATGCAATTTTTCTACTGTTCTCAGACTCCTTTGCAAATATTAGCAAGCTTAGAGCCAAAACAGTGATTTTTTCAAGGACTGCAAAAGGTTGGCAGAGCTTGCTGAGATGTGGGAGAGAAGATCCAAATTAAAATGACTCCCTTTGAGGTAGCTCCAATGTGCAAACAAGGGCAAAACCCTTTGGTGTTAAACCAAAGCCTATCCATCCCCCTTGCAAGAACATTTATTGCTAGAAAAAGAAAATCTTTTCTAAAATAATTTGGGAAAATCATGGCTGTAGAGCCACTCTGCCAATGGTGGGATTTTCCAGAAAACATCAGTGTATCTTTCAGCAAGGGTAGGCGCCTTCCTGAGCAGAAAGCTGGCTGCTGCCCATGGCTGCCATACAGTTCATTGAAGAAGGAATACAACTAAGCCCACAGAGCCAGTTTATTCTGCAGCAGAGAAAAGTCAAGATTTTGGCTTCAGAAAGTTGGTGAGCTGTTCCAGTTTAGGATTTGACTGCACTTGGATGCCTGCTCTGCCTTGCCTTGCAGAGGCAACACAGGCAAGCCGCTTGAGCTGTGCCCATACATCGGTGCAGAGCACTGACCACAGAACTGATTGCAGTTTGTCAAGAAAGAAGCAAAGCTGTTCTTCTGGCCACAAGACAGGCAGGGGCCTTGAGCAGAGAGGAGCTTCAGTGAGTTGTAGGAGCTAATCACCATGATTGCCCCATCAGCAATCACTTCAGACCAGATGGAGAGAGTAGTCACTGGGAGCTTAAGAAGAGAGATGCTCATATATCTTAGTACACTGACCACTTCATTCGGGTGTTTTGTTCTGCTATCACCATCCTTCTGCTAAAGCAGTCTGGGGAATTAGAAGTCTCTGAATGCACAGAAAGTGCTCTCAAGTAGGTACGTGTCTGAATATGGATCATTCCCCTTTGGCTAGGTGGAGACAAAGGCATTTTAAATAATACTTGCATCTTGTAATGGTTCTCTCAATACTTATGCAGATCAGGGCAGCAAATGGAGACTTTGAAAAGAGCTGTAGGTATGTAAAAGCAGCGTTGGGAAAGCAGGAGGTAGAAAAGTACAGGCAAAAGCAGAGGGTGTATATGATGTAAAATTACTGTATTGTTTAATTGATATACTGCAGGATATTGTTCTAATGGTATGGGGAAAAGAAATAATGATCAGTTAACTCATTATTAATGTTCATTTTCTTTTCCAGAATTGCCAGCGGGTTGAGTTAATTATTAAGCATGACAGCTGGGCTTTAATATATCAGCTATAGATTCCAGTCACAGCAGTCTAGTTCAATAATTGGGTTTCTTTCTGCTTCATTTTGACTAATGGTATACTTGCAGCAATTATTAAAATTCATCATAGCACAAAAACAGGCCATTTGAAACCTCACAAAAAATGGCAGCACAGCAGACCATTCACAGTGAATTCAAAACAGCTACCTGGAAAACACTGAGCAGCTTTTCTGATAACTTTTCAACAGTCACAACATGAACAAGGACATTCAGTGAAAGCCAACAGTACTTCAGGTGAGCCTATGCAGTGTCAAATAGGCTGCTGTCACTAAGAAACTGCATTTAGACTTTACAGGAAAATAAACTTCCCTCTGAAAATGCAAATTCATATATGATTCTTTAGCTACAGGTAGTTCAGTCAAACTATAGAAGATTACTAGCATTTGTGGAAAGGCAGATGTTTTAACTCTCTGTCATCAGACTGTTAATTGAGTCTTGATAATCTGTCTCCCTTTGAATGGCTGTAGGTGCCAAATGGACACAGCTTTTGCCATGAGGAGCATCAAGACCTCATTGCTGATCTTGCAGACTCTTTAAAGGAGTTCAATTTCCAATATGAGCACAGCTCTGCATAAGCAGCCTAAACTTAAGAACTACCAGTACCACAGCACCCAGCAGAAATCCTGCACGTTCCCACCATGCCAGAGAGGGATGGCGCTTACACCAGAACTGACAATTAGGCAACGTTTCAAGTGGTAAAAAATATAATTAATTATAAAAATATAGACTGAAAATAGAAAACTTGAGAAAAATCAGATGTTTATAGCCACTGGAAAAAGGATCAAAGGACTGCAAGCTGTGTACTCACCATCTCTTCCCGCAAGTCCACCAAATGGATGGTGAACATTTTGAACAGCCACATGGTAAGATACAGTCATCGAAACCATTGTAGACTTGACATCTGTTCACAAGTGAAAATAAGGACAGAATAATCAAGTAGCTGATTACACAGAGACTAGTAAATGCCTCGCTACTACAGTAGGCTGCAATAAATGTGTGCTTAAACATGACCCATATAAACCATCACAGGTTCCTCTTGCACACAAAAACTGGGCTCTGCTCAGGCAACAGCCCTCAAAACAAGTCCAGCAGCCACTCCTGCTGTCAAGGTGGAACTGGGAAATGGTTGTGTCCTGGCCACAGGCTGGCAACGTCACTACCAGTGCAAGGAGAGTGAATTTCTGCAGGAGTAGTTGGTGTCACCACAGACCAATCCAAAGAGTAGGGAGAAAATTTCTCTTTGCACCTTGTTTGCATCTGAACAGTACTTTCCCCCCCACCTAAATTATCTAAAAGTAAAAGCAGAAGACTTCATATCAATCAACCCTCAGATTAATATTTGAGAAAAACTGAAGACTGGAATGATACCAAAGGCTGACTTCACAAGAACGTTCAGTGACACAGTGCTTGAGAACTGAAGATAAAACAGGTAACAAATCACCTCATCCTCCCGCCATTATTTAAGAGTTTTTTCTCAAAAACACCAGTCTGTTAGAAGTTTTGTTCTAAATCAAAACTCCTTTGGCAAAGGAGCTCCAAGCTTTCACACACAGTGCTTTATCATCTATGATATTATTAAAAGCCTTGCTTTATGTGCTCAACTGCTGCATAGTCTATCATTTGGTTGGGCAGGCTGAGGTCTGGAACACTAGAGAATATTATTAGATCAATGGAAATGATGCTATAATTGTTGGTTTGCAAAGTTATCTGGTTAAATGATCAGCTGGGAAAAGAAAAACAATGTATGTATAATTAATCTATTTAGATTTTTATGTAAATTAATCATATTGGTTATTAAAAAGATTCCCTATTCTCATGTTAAGAAACAAAATAATTCCTCATTATTTTCTTTCTGATCTTACTAGAAATTATGAAGGTGGACCAGGGGGAGATGATCAAGTTAGAAGTGTAAGTATTACCAAAGGAAGGATGCCACGGCCCGTAAAAGTCAATGGGCCATAATGTTCAAGAGTCTTA
>JAVJGJ010000047.1:4554320-4595433 GCA_035590215.1 Microhierax caerulescens | reverse complement strand
TCCTTCAGCGTGGGGAAAGCCCCAATGTGTTTCGCCTCCCTCAGAATAAAAAAACCCAGCTGTCCTTGTGTCTAGTCTCAATCTGCCCTCTTTTATTTTAAACCCTTATGTGCTATTACCACAGCAGTGTCTACTATAAGGCCCTAGCTTTACTTGCTGCTGTTGAGGTTTAGAAAAGCATGACAGCCACATGGGCTACAACAAGCTGAGGAGGTACATGAAGGTGTCTCAGAGTGACCTACAGTAGCAAGGCGACTTTCACTACACTGTGAAACACTGCAGCCAACCAGTGGCTCTTCCTATATATTTATTCCAGCAGGAACCCCTGGTTTCTCCTTCTAAGAGGAAAACAGAAATTAAGTATACTTGAGTAATACCAAGTATTACTAGGCATGGCATGGGAGGGCAGCGCAGCCTCGTACCTTTTCTCAGCACTCTTTTGCTCAGCTGACGTCCCCAGCACTGATGGTAGGCTTTCTCTACTGTCTACACCAGACCACGTTCAAAAGTTAGTAGACGCTTCACTGTTAGATTATGGTGACCCTTTTTTTCAGGGGGATAGACGGAAGTCCATATCCTCTTCTCTGTAATTTCTCTGAGAGGATTTTCTGATCATTTGTTGTCCATAAGACCCTGAAGTCTACAGCAGGCTGCAGGCCAGACCAGAAGTGCCCATAGCACAGCCACCACAGAACAGCCCAGGTCCTGGACATAACCCTGGGAGCATAAAACTCTGTGAAACCAGTTTCCCTAACCCAGCCTGGGAAGGAGAGCGAGACAGCCCCCACAGAGCTCCTGGTCACCAAACCAGGTCACTCCCATCTTCTGTGCATTTCAGTTTCTCTTGGGCAGCCAGACACTACCATGCAGCTTACAACAGAGGGTCCCCAGCAGTCCCCCATATCCCGTGCAAATAGAGTGAACAAAGGAGAGCAAATCCCTCTGGTTGCCTTTGCCTGCAGCTCTCCTCTGTGCACTGCTTGCAGTACCATTAATTATATTCATTTATGAATAGCAGGTGTGTTTATTTGCCTTGCTATGCCACTCGTGCCCTTTTTGGGAACACACAAGATGACAGGGACATGCCAGTAGACAGCAGCCCAGGTTAAGTATATGACAAAGTGAAGTGAATGGTGCCCTTAAGTCATTAGCTGAAAAGGAAATATTCATGTCCTTTTTCTTTAGTAACCATTTGTGCATGGAAGCCTATCTTTGAATGAACAACCTTTTCTCTTCCAAAAAGTAACATGATAAATCATCTTCTTTATCTGTTTTGAAAACTGTGTTGACAGAGGAAAATGAAAAACAAACAACCTGGTGAGAGTGCGAGCAAGTGCCAGCCCATGACAGGGCAAACACTGGCTGTTACCATCTATTTACCTTCCAGGAGTCACACAGGGAGACTGGAATTCACCCTGCATTTCACACTTACATGTCCTGGCTAGAGCCAGGCCCCTCGCACCCTGCACCGCTGGTTTCAGGACACTATCCCTATCACAACTCAGTAGCTTTTAATCAAATTATTGATTTGTGTGTGTGTAGCTTCACTAACAGTAACACATTCCAAAATCATTTACACCTTAAGAAATGTGTTCCTGGGTTCTTTTGGTTTCCTGAAAACACAAGCTATCCATGAAAAAAAGAATAATCTTTGAAATAGATGGGTTTAGCCACTATCTTTGTGTTTTCTAAGAAACAAGAACATAAAAAAATATTTTTCACAATAAGGAAAACTAAATGGTTGTCCTCCTTTTCCCCCACTGGTTAAGTGTTTAATTCTCAAACTATTTTTACAATTCTGTGAAACCAAAAAAATATTTTTATATTCCTGCAGGAAAAAATAAATTATTAAGATTAAGATATAAAATAATAAAGAATCAAGATTAATTCTTAATCTTTACTCTAGGAAGCACTAAGATACCCTGGCAAGAACTAGCCTGCTGGAGAGGCTCTTTTCCGATTGGAGATTCGGACCTAATCACAACCAAATAACCTACAGCCTTAGCAATTCCAATCCTTTTCAAAGATATTTTTGAGGATTTTTGTTCTTGTGTTTGCAAAAAAATTCTTCACATTTAGGTCATTTCTGACAAGGTAACCTGTGAGTCTCTAGAGACAAGCTTTAAGCACAGCAGGCTCCAGGAAGCTCTCAAAGACACTATCTTGTTTGCTTCTAGAAGAATTCCCTCTCTCTTCTAGAGCTGGGGCATTGCTCTCACTTTCTGTCATTCCATTTCAGGGCTGTCCCTGTTGAGCCATCCCCACTTCTCCAGCTGGAGATGCAGCAGTGACACGATTCCCGGCTTGCTTTCCCATGGAACTTATTTTAGTGCTGTAAAAGACATTACCTCTGCAAAAAACAGCTCAGCAGGATTTGAGAAGTTTTATATCCTTGTTTACATTAGCTTGTTGGATTCTCTGAACAAGAGTTTAGCTTTTGAATGATATATTTCACCTGGCAGAAGAACTGATGCTCCACGCCTTACAGAGGCTAAACTCCCATTGACTTTAGTAGCTGTCTGGCCAGCGTAAGACCTGGAAAACCATTTAATGGAGCCATTTAGTACTGAAAATGGCCCAATATATGTATGAAAAGGAGCTTGTTTAAATGTTGGAGCCAATTAGAGCATCCCTTAAATTAGTCAATGGCAAATCTTTCTCCTTCCCTCCCTCCCCTCCATGACTCACGAGCAGCGTGTTTGACATAGTTCTTTTCCCCAGAAACTAAACTGCCCTTTTTTATTCTGGGAAAAAACTAAACCTGTTGTATGTTCTCATCGTCATCAGAATGAGCTGCTTAATAAGAATACATTAAGAACTCAAGACTCTGGAGTTATTTCCCCACACTGTCTAAAGGATTTCTGTAAATGGTTATAGAACAGGCTCTATCATCCCTCAGAATTGTACAAGTGCTGGGATCTTTAAAAGCAGTTCGATGCAACGCCACAGCCTGCAGCCGTAACTCTGGTGTCGGTCACAGCAACACAAAAGCTTCAGTGATGAGGCCTAAACTGACACCGCTGCGTCTCTCACACCTGAAGCAAACTGCACCAAACCACTTCGTACCTGAACAGAGAAGCAGCACACGGAGGAGTGCAGGCTGGAGGGGGGCTCTGGCTGCAGGTAACCCATCATGCTCAGGCGTAGCACTGTCATCCGGCATTAGGATTGTGCTTCGATGGAGACTAGAAATGGTATCTGGCAAAAGGAAGACAAGGCAACAAAGGTCCCTGGAGTCCCCCTGGCAGGCTGAACAAGGAGGTGCCTCCCCACACGCAAGCAGGTTGGGATGCAGCCAAAGAGTCCACCCATAAGGGCTGCCCAGATCAGAGCTCTTCTGAGCCCACCGCTCTCAGAGCTGCTCTGGATCTGAATAAGTCCAGAGATCAAGCTTTCTTCCAGAACTGCAGCAGTCAACACAATAAAATAAAGCAAAATCTCTTCAAATATTTGGAACAAGTCAAACTGAGCTAGTTTGTAGCCTCGCTGCTCTGGTCACTGTCCTGCATTATCCCAGCTGCACCCTGCTGTGCTCTAAATTTGAACCGCTCGCATTTCCCGTTGGATGTGTTAGGGTCATGACACCAAAACTCTCAGAAAGTCAATCAGTGTGAGCAGACAGCGGTAGCCCTGCTTCACGGAGCAAACACGGAGGCCTGTGCCTGGAAGATAACCTTCAGATATTTTGAGAATACAGATTTGCAGCCCTGAGAGGAGAATAAAAGTCCAGGGGCACACTGTCTCTCATTTTATCAAAATGCTTTGGATGGAAGCCACATGCTTTATAGCTAAAGCTCTTCTGCCCTGTGAGGACAGGAGCTTTCTCTTTGTTTTTCTGACATTTGCATTACACTGGAAAAGACAAGAGGGAACGGATCTATTGGGTGTCTTCTGTATCCGAGCTACGAGCCAACTGCTGTACCTCCAGTTAACAACGGTTGTTAGAAAACTCACCTCGACTGTTTTCCTGTATCGCAGAATACCAACAGCTTGCAGCAAGTGCCCAGCTCCAACACTTCACCCGGGTGCTCTCCAGAATGAGAAACAGAACACACACATTATGGATATAAATATGCAATTCCTGCTCTCCGGTCAGGAATATAGAATAAGGCTCAGACTCCACGCACGGCTGAAAATCAAGATGTCTCATCCAAATCTAAGAGACGTTTGCACTGCTGTTCAGGTTTTTGAAGCTTGCAGGGTGTTGGTTAGCTACAGATTGCCCTGCATATATATTTACAGATGACCCCCCGTCTTTTTGCTATTGTTCCTTTGATTTCTTTCTCTCTTCCAAAAAGACAAGAGAAACCCAGGTTGGAAGCCCTGGGATCACTTTCAGAAGCTGTCAGGGATATAGAAAAATCTGTGTTAACTTTTCAGCTCCACCCTCACCAACTCCCATGCACAGCTCCAGGTTAGCTAATCTGATCAAAAGAGGTTGTGTGCTTTAAGAAACTACATTATTGCTAATAAATAGAGCTTTTTCTTAAAAAACTTTTAGGACTGCTAAAACCAGAATTAATATCGTAGAAGTTTATCTGATCTCTGGGAGAGATGAGATTTTATCTCCCCCTACATGTACAAAACCAAAAGTGAAGAACTGTAAGATTCAAAAAACAACTGAAATGCCAAGAGGGCAAGTATTTTCTGTAGAAAAAAAGTGTTTCCCCTTTGTTCACTAAAAGTTTAGCAATTTCCTGAAACATACAGAACCAAAACAAAAAAAAACACCCAACTTTCTTACAGAAAACCAAATTCTCAAATGCTCTTACAGAAGCAGGACTTGCTGAGCTCAGAGACCCCTCTTCATCCTTCAGAGCATCCCCCAGCCTGACATCTCTCCCCGCTTTGCATTTCTGACTCCCGACAGACTTGGGGTTCCTGTGCAAGTCACAGAAAACAACAACAGGTGCCTGCAACACATTTCCCAACGTGAAAATGCCGGTGGCATAGCAGTAATTAATGAAGACACGAGTCAAGATATTTGTGCATGCTCATCCTTGAAGCCATTGCACCCTTGGCCTCTCCTTCCAAGCACCCTTACTTTCTGAAAGCAGCCCAAGTCCTACACTCAGCTCTGGCGTTTCGGAGAAAGAAATACAGCAAATGCGATGTGGCATGAAAGGAGAAATGGAGGTCAGCTTTTCCATACTGCCTGCCTTAAAATTCTTACATATTACTTTTGCTTAAAAACTCTTCAAAGTTTACGTATTTTTCCGGTTGGGTGTAAAAGAAGAAAACTAGACATGATACCTTTGATGTGAAACAGAAAAGCCCCAACACAACCATGTTGTTCCTGCAAAGAACAAAATGCTTCTGCTAATTAACTCGGCACGTGAAGTACCACAAGGTTCAGATTTCCTGCTAGAGTTTCATGTCACCCATCCAGACAAAGTCCAAGTATTTCTTTAATAAAAAACAAACCCAGGAACTCTGATAAAACCCTGGGTTTAGTTGTGACCAAGGTAAATGCAGATGTGGAACAGAAAACAGTGTTGTAGTTGGACTGAGCTGTACAGCCAAATCACCTGAAAGCAAATCCCTCACAGTTATTGCGGGCACTTAAAACGTGTTTGTTAACTTTGAAATGAATAATAAAAAATGTCTCTTCCTAAAAGGACAGCTATATTGTTGCGTGATGAAGAGCAGATGTCAAAAAGTATTTCAAAGGCTTGAAAAAATATGTAGAAAAACAACACAAAGGTTACACTTGCTAACGTCCCCGGAGCTGCTCTAGTCTCCCTCACAAACACCGACGCTACATGTGTTGTCACTCTGCTTTAATTTGAGCGCACAGTCCCTGGGAGCTCCGGCATGTGCGGTCTTGCCTTCATCCACCCCTTCTACCACACGGGCAGGTCATGAGCAGGGAATCTCCTCCCAGCAGTGGGAAATTTTCCTTAGTGCACCTGGCAGCAAACAGCCCGTCCTTCTGAGGGGAAACCGTGAGCCAGGCATGAAGGGAAATTAATCTCAAAGAATACGAGTGCAAGGCATAACCCAGCCCCGGCAATGCGGAGCAGGGATGCACGCCTTGCACCGGGGCTGGGGGCTCTCCTGGCCGTGCCGTCGGCCTCACACATGGGCGTTGGGCAGCCTCCCCAGCATCGCTCATCCTCATCCTCCCTTTCGCAAGCACGGTGGGGGCCACGGCAGGAGCCAGGACTCTCCCACCCAGAGAAGAGGGCTGGATCCTCATCGGCTGTATTGCAGCGGGCTTGCTTTGGCTTCAGGCAGCATCAGCGGTTTACACCGCTGAGTAACCAGCTCATTTTTTAAGAGTGTTTAAACTGCAAAACTGAGTTCAAGTTTCATGTACCATTTTATTAGAGGGCAGAATTGTGGCCAACTGTTTATCTGGTGTCTGGCCTAAGTGCTGATAAAGACTTGGCTGAAATTTATATAATCTGCCATTAATAAATGCAATTTATGATCGTCTCAAGGAAAGACACGACCATTGCTGGCTCTGTTAATGGTATGCTCGACAGAGGCCAGGGATTTAGTCTGTACGGAGACAAGACTTAATTCATTCCTTCTCCCTAAGCGCTTGTGATTTAGGTCAGGCTCAAAAGACTATGTAAATCTAAAGGCTCCACATCAGAACTGCCAAGCTTTGCTAATATGAGCTCAGTTGCTTTAACACAACCCAATACCCTACTTTATAATTCCAGTGACCCATCTAAAGCAAATATTGGCCCCCATAACCACACTCCAGTTAAAGTGATAAGCCCTGATTCTGACATGATAGATGTACGAGCTTAATTTTATACACTAGAAGTAGTTCTATTGAAGGGCAGCAGGAGAGAGCACAGCTCATAAACAGCTTCTCAGAACTAGAGGCATCAAGATCAGAGACAGAAAAAACCCCCAACAATTACACAGCATAGTCCAGGACCCCTCTTTGCCCTCCCCCCCACCCTCACTTTTTTTTTTTTCCCTGCACCTTGGCAGTTTGTGAGCTGGCACAGACTGCCTTTGCAGCTCACCGCCCACCACTTAGCCCAAATGCCAGGACCCCAGATCCAGACGGGGTCTGCTCAATGCTCTCTGCAGGGCGGCTGCTGAACACCCCAGTGCAAAACACTGTCAGGAGAAATAGCACATGCAAGCTGACAAAAAAAACCCCAAAACAAAACAACAAAAAACTCCCACCAGGAATAACTTTGGTTTCCATTCATAATAGCTGATCAGAACAGAATTCATTCAAGAAAATACATTTGTTTGTCAAATGTCATCACATTTAAACCCAGCTTAATATAAAGGTGCATATTCCATTGCCTATAATACATTTAAAGTTTACACTTACCATTAATGGAATGTATACAAATCTGATCCTTACATAAGCTCTGCATATTTAAATATATATACACTTTATAGTTCAAATTCATCCTTTGAAAAACTCCATGGCCCTTTCTGAAAGCCAAGAGACATTTCTTTTCAAGATCTGTGATGAATGAGATCCAGACACAGGCCTGTTTCACAAAGTATCATCTGTGCCAAAATCTTCATCCAAAGAAAAATTCCAAGAACAATTACGGGGATCTAAATATCAAAGACCTAGTTCTGCTGTATTCCAAGCAAAAGAGAAATTTATAAATGCGTGGATAAATCACTTTAAAAGTACATTTCAGAAGACACTAAGAGACAGGCACCTAAAATAATTTCTAAAATATTACTAAGCCAGTAATTTTTTTATTGCCTTTTCATTGTCTAATATAACATCACTTTGATTTAACGCCAAAGGATCCCATACATTTACTCATTTTAACATGGAATTTAATCAGAGTTTAATTCCTCTAGATACTCTGACTCTGCAACAGGGTGAAATTCAAAGCAAACGTTGCAGAGTTTCACTAACAAAACATTTTAAAAAACATCCAGGCTCTTTTCTCTCTCTATCCCCACCTGCTTTGAACTACTCCAATACTCTCAACCTGACAGGGCAATAATTCTTGGCATCAAAGGTTACACTGCTGCTGAAATTGGGCTCTGGCTATGGAATTGTCCAGAACAAATTTCCTCTGACAGCGCTTGCCCAGAGACCTAGTTGACAAGTCCTCTTCCTGGCCTGTCCACCTGCTCCCCAAGTCCACTGCCTAAACACCTTCAGGTGGTGGGAGCCCCATGCTCACTGCCTGTGGGCTGCAACTCAGCCCAAACACGGCCAACACATGGTCCTACCAGTGCTGGTCTCCGAAGGGAGCCAAGAGCAGGCAGGACACCGAGCTCCACTAAGATGTCTAAACGCACCAACAACAGGTGATCTGCTGAGCATTTAGGACTAAGAATTTGGCTTTTTTGAACCCTAGACAAAAGCTGACCATGCAGGGGGTAAAAGAGCAGACACTGTGTATCTGGTCTTTCCAAGGAATGGTGCTGCTGCCGTGGGGTTTTCTGCTGGACACCTCACCCACAACTGGTGCTCAGATGCTGAGCTGCCATCCCTCACCACGGGAATGCAGGTGAAACATCCATTGGAAAAACTGGATAGACCAAAGCCCTGAAGACCCTCCTTGATTTGTCTCTCATGTACGGGGGTTCACCAGGTACCAAGGCATGACCCAGCCAACTCACGCTGGCATCCTGAGCAGAACTGCCCAACCAGTGGGTGTTTGTGCTACCAAACCCCACCACCAAACTCTGACACACCTATACCCATCTTTGTTAACATTGATGGCAACGGATCTTGGTTAAAAGACGCAAATGTTACAGTGCTGAGTTCATTAGCCAGTGACTTGGTGACGGTGTCTGCTTAAAGAACAGAAACAAATAAGACGACTTTGGTGAACCGTAACACATCAAATCACTGTCGTGCTTTTTGACAGCACTATGCTTGAAAAGAACATTCCACAACTTCAGCAGTGAATGCTTTACGAAGGACACTGCTTGTAAACAAGAAGATTATTAAATTTGCCTTGTAAGTTTTTGTCATATATGGCATAGGTGGTTTTTGCTTACATGCTGCATCCACCCAGTTTGCTCATCTGCAGCGGGCTGGCATCCCTTGGTAAAATCCACACGAGAGAAGCCAGGGCTGTGACTAAGAGAATTACACATTTCCTCGACTCAAAGAGGGGCAAGAAAACATTCGGTTACACAGAAAAGAGATAACCATGAAGAAACTGCTTTCAGAGGGAGCATAAAGGGAAAGAGTCTCTTAACCACGAAGCCAGACCCTCCCCGGCCCTGGGGCTGCACGGCGGGACCCTGTACTGGGGGTCCCTGTGCCAGGGGTGGCCGGTGGCAGGGGAGGGGGGTGCTTCCTGAGCAGCCCAGCTGCTGCACCACGGCCCAGCTGAGGCACCCCTCACATTGCTCGCTTTGCTTCAGGGGTGGCATGTCGGCATTTTGCAGCTCACCCGTTAAATTGTGCTGATCTGGGCTATTTGCCCATTTGCGTTTGTGGGGCGATTTTATTGGTTTTCTTTTAATTTTGTGAACATATGCAGAACCTATTGAACATATCCATATAAGGCTGTTTTCCTCACAGATTTAGCTCGAGTTTGCTGCACTCAAGTTAACTCCCCTTGCATTAGCTGCACCTAAATGAGAGCAGATACAGCACTAAATATTATCCAGACTGCACAGAGATTGCATTAGCAGCTGGGGAGCTGCACTTGCTCGGGCTGTAAGCAACATCCCCAGAGAGAGAGGCCAGCTCAAGTTCAAAAACACAAATAAGTGTTTGCTGTGCAGACAGGCCCAAGAGGTGCAACTAGAGGTAAACAGGCAGCGAATGCTAGACTCAGCAAAAATCACCCATTTTCTGGTTTGTTGCAGAAGAGTTTGATGCAGTCCTACAGCAAGTTGTAAAGGCAAACCCAAATGCTCTCCTAATAAAAGGAAAACAAAACAATTTACATTTATCACTGCTTATCTAATCGATTTGGGCCTCCAGCTGTATGAAAGTGATCAAGCTCTCTAGATTTCCATACACAAACAATTATTAGCTACCCATTCTCCACGTTCCCTTTTTCTGAGTGGCATTGCGTTCTGAGTTCCCCCCAATTTTACCAGAAACTTTAGGGCTGCAAATCTCAGGCATCTGTCAGTCAAAAAATATGTTTGCCATCTGGCTGTCAAGAACCTTTGCACTAAGACAATTCTCAAAAGAACAGAAAAGCTGTGCAGCATACAAGAAAAGAGTTTACAGCAATTATAAGAATGGATATTAATAAAGCTGTCATGCATTTGTAAGTGAAATAGTGCTTGCTGGCAGCATTTAGCAAGAAATCTGCATAGATGCTTTGTCTAAAGTACTGAAATGCTTCCTAGGAAGGGAAAAATGTGCCAGTTTGCCTTCCAGATACAGACCCTGCCAGTGGCGTTTCCTGCAACATTCGTCTACCTGTAGACAATTTACTATTTTTACTCTTTTTCAAGTTCCATGAGGTTCTTTGTGTCTCTGTTATTAATATAACAGCACCAGATTTTCCACATAAAAGGGGTATTTGAGGGAGCTTGTATTTATGGGAAGCAGATACCAGCATATTCATCACAGAGGGAGCTGCTGAAAACCAGCAAGATGTGCTGCAGATAAAAGTAGTTTTCATACAACACACATGGGTACACCAGTATTGACACTGCATAGGAATTGACTGATGAAGACTTCCAGACTAGCATATCTCCTCATGGTTATAACACCACTTTATCAAAGCTCAATTCACTCTTAGACACCTCAGTGACTCACAGCAACTTAACAGAGCCAGTTCCGTAAGTTAACCCAGCAAATTACTTCGTTCGGATCCGCGGGGGTATGTGATGCACAAGGTACAAGAAAATAAGCAGCGCTTCGAGGAGGTGCATTTATCTGATTCATGAGGGACGACTTCCCAACTCAGTACATTCGCGATGCAATGGAAATGAGTTGTGGGATTTAGCACAAGAATATCTACTACTACATTCAGGTATTCATCATGGTTATAGCTGCTCTGTGAATGTAATCACGATACTTAAAAATCTAAGTGTATTCCTGCTACCAGCATGACACTAAGTTACAATTAAATACTCTGATCAGCAAAAGCAGCAGCAACTTCCATCAATTTACCCTGAAGCATCTCTATATTCTCCTGTTTGGATCCAACTAAAGAAAAAATGCTTTTTGATGATCAGCGTACATTTAAAGCTCTTCTGAGATGAAGAGAAAAAAAGAACTGTACTTTCTTCCTTCTCTTCCCAGAGGGAGCAAAGCTCTCCTCCCGATGTCTTCACATGCCAGACCTGCACACAAGTCCAGAGCACAATTCATTCGCTGGCCTCCTCATTCTGCCGCAGCCAGAGCACAGGAGCATCATGAGCTGGCGAAGCATGAGAACATCACACTGACTCTGCCGTCACCACTCTGCCCTTTCAGGAGAATCCCAAACCAGCAAGAGGGCACAGGTCTTTCACACTCCCTCCCAGCCAGCTGCCCTCTGCCTCCCTGCGGAGCTGCGCACAGGACAGGCGTGGGACCTTCCTTCTTGGACAGCCCTTGTCAGCGGGCTTCAGAGCAAAGGCCAACACTTACCAAGCCTGAAAGAAACTGTAACAATAAGCGTGAGCCTGACCAATCGCTCACAGATAAGCTCACCCAACCAACACATGGCTCTTAATATTGCAGGGTCTTCTAGTATTGTTCTGCTTTCTTTGAGGCACTGAGCAATAAGATCAGGTATTTGCTTCCACCGGAGGAAGGACAGCACAGCCGTCTGTCCTTGGGCACCGACTCAGCCCAAAGCAGAATCTGAGCATATGGCAGCACTGTGGATAGTTACGGTGCAAAATAAATAAATAAACCTTTGCAAAATAAATAAATAAACTTTGTCTGGGATTAATTTAAGCCAAGAGTAAGACAACCCCTGTGTTTGGCATTTCTGATGTGTAATGATTAATCTCCTTAATAATAATGAGGCAGTGTCCTCTAGTGGTTAAAGCACTGGACATGGAGTTAGGAGCCCAGCAGCCCACCCTTCACTCTGCAGGTAACTTCTGTGTAGCCTTTGGTAACTTGCACCAGATTAGTTCTGTAAAACCACTGGGGTAGCTCTGACTGATTGATAAAACCACTGAATCATGCCTTTGATTCAATGGGAATGAGAAACTAAAGGAGCCCAGCGTGCTCAAATATTTACAGGAACTTGGGTCCCAGCCAACACTTACTGATGCCCTACTTGCAAAGTTTAGGACGTTTTAGGACCTTTTATTACACAGAGACACCTCCCAGGGCTACCATAGCACTTATGCAAGGACAGAACAGGCAGGATATTGGGAAGGGCATGGACAACACTACACCACACAGGGCCATGATGAGAAGCTGCTGGGACACCCACAATATCCATCCCTGCTTCCCGTATTTTGCATTTTTAAAAATGGACATCAGTCCACTCACTGTGAAGACTCACAAAATCAGCTTGAATCATGCACACCCTAGAATAAGGAGGGGTATCTAGGGGACCCAGTACATCATAGGATCAAAAATACTGAATACACTGAGACTTCATGGAATATTAGTGCCCCATTTTACTATAAAATCACTGTATTATCAACACTGTTAGAATGGAGCAGTAACAAAAGAAGAGCTTTTTGGTTCCATATACAAATCGCATTGTTCTTTCAGTTGAAAATGATTCATTAAATAATTTGTTGGACTACCTCTTAACAACTTGCTCAAAGAGACCATGCCAAAGCCAGGAAAGGTCTGTTGTGAGATTTAAGTTACACCGTCAGCCAGCATTAGACCAGAAAACCACTGCACTGCAAATCTTAACTTTGATTAAGTCAGGCTCTGTATTTTCACCCAGAAAAGTGAAAGTCCATAAAAAGTCTAGCTAGATACAGTTATTACAAAGATCTAAAGATTAGATATACTGAAGTGAGCCGTTATCACAGAGTTCCCAATTTCTACGGTTGTACCAAGATGACTAGCTCAGGGATTTTTAAGGTCTCTTAATGTTTTGAATTACCCCAAGTACACTTCTGAGAGTGCAGCTGATTTCTGCTTTAGCCCAGATTTAAGTGACTGGAACCTGAACATACAGGTTAGTTTGATTAAAAATGTTGTAATTAATAGAATTAGAGCAGGTAAACACTCCTGCAAGTACATTTATCTCATTCAAAGCATGTACCAGACAGTAAAACAACAGTATGTAACACAAATGCAATCTGCAACCAGAAGGGACAGTAATTATTTTAATCAGACTTCTCTACTAAGAGAATGCCATTCAGCTCATATAAATAAATACTCTCAGTTTATTGCAAAGTTGGTGGATTTCCAAGCAATAACGATCATGATACATGGAGACATGTTACTAGGGAACTTAATGAAATGCTATAGTTGAGAGAAAATTTTTTGACCTAGTGGGAGTCCTGAAATTTCTTAGAGCATTGCATATTTCTATCTACATTGCAGCCAAAACCAGCAGGCCAGCCTTCAACGTTAAATGTTTCTCCAGAGCACTTACAGCCTCTACAATGGAGACAGAAAGCCTAATCGCATTTTAATTGAGCCAAATCAGCCTTCCAAATTCAACATGCATTCAAGAGATATTTCCTCCCGTTAGAATATAAAACCACTAGGCCCTTCTGCAATAAGCAAGGAGCTTAGAAAAGACAGATCGGAGGGTTTAAATATGACCACGCGCACAGATGCAAACACATCTTCTAATGTGTTACCATAAAGAGGGTAATTGGTATCGCCTTCTCTTCCAGGCACTGGATTTTCCTCTCCATCATTACGCAACCTATCAAAACAGCTGGGGGTCCCATTAGCTTATTGTAAACACTGGTCATCTTCCCTATTACGGTGGCTTTTCAGAGTCCTCCCTGTGGGGAAGAGACTGAATAAGGGATGGTGGTGAGATTGCCACGGGGCCAGAGAGGCCGTTTGCTGGAAGCAAGCCAGGGCACAGGACTACGTTGCATAATGAGATGGACCAAGCAGCAGCTCGTGAAAAGATTTACACAGTAGCTCAACACTTGTTAAACTGAACGCTTTTGGGTTTTTAATTGCAAAGTACTTAAATTGTTGTAAATGCAATAAAAGTTTAAATAACTTTTAATAATATGCCTCTTATGTAATTCTACCTGTTCAATAGACCTGCAACATCTGTGCTGTGAAGCGATGCCAGTCCGAGACTGTAAGCTTCTGACAGGCTCCATCCTATGAACTTTGACTGCTCCTGCCATAACAAAGACATTTTTGACTCTCAGCACAGACATAACCCCACTGAGCTGAGGAACAAGGAACACTTCTGTGGGAGTGGGTTTTAAGCGTGTCACTGGAAATATCACATTTGCTTCAACATGATGTAACTAAGTCTCCCAAATTCAAAATCAAACTGGACCGAACCATCCCTCATACAACGCCAGGTGGAATCCTGCCTGAGATCAGTCATATTAACTCCTGGCAGATCACTATGAGCATGAGTCTTGCTTGTACGCTCAGAGAATTAGCTGTTTCCACCTTAGGGGACACCAGCGCTGCAGATGCCGCTCCTGAGCGGTGCACCAAGACTCAGCGATCTCCAGCACTGAGCACTGTAGTGGCCTACAAACTCACTTTGCACCCACTCTCAAAATTTTTAACACCCTATGCAGCACCAAAACATTTTTTTGAACTCAGGCTGAAATAGTAAGAATGACAGGAGATGTAAAGGCAGCAACGATCATTATAGATGTTTAGCTGTATATATTCTAAATCCTTATTGCACCCAGTCATGATTCTGCACTATTCTCCATGACACACACCAAAAGTTTTTCCTGGTTGTATCTATTTTTAATGCTACACAGATGCATTTTATTGTAACAAGTACCAAGATGTACCAAGGCTTTTTCCTGCGGTACAAGATGCAGTTGGAAAGGTGTGTTCTATGCTGAAGAACATACATTTCAAAAACCATATGCTGTCAAAAAGCTCAAATGCAGAAACATTGATGATACAGCACTGCCCCCCAATTATCTCTATTGCTTGAAGGAATAAGTGTGGTTTTGTCAAGGAATAAGTAGTGTTTACAATTGGTCTGACAGTGCAGTGACCACAAACCCAATTCAGATTCTGATAAACACTTCTATTTCTTTTTCTAGGGCTGTTATAAAACATCTTATAAAGAGAGAAAAAGCAATCCTCCACTTGTTGACTAATATAACCAAGTCCTTGTAGATAGCAGGTTACTTTAAGACACCTAACTTTTCTCTCAGCTGCTTTACGAAAGTTAAGGGAATTTATTTCTCTGATCATTGCATGACTAAGTTTAAAGGAAGTTTATAATTTTGTTCAGGCAAAGCATTGCTATTTCCTCTGTGGAAATGGAAACACTAAATCATACATTTTTCTCACATACCATATTTTGCAAGGTCTGCATTCTTTCACGTTTTAGGCTCAAATGTTCCCACAACTAAAGCTTATTATAAATGCATTCAACTCCTAAAGCACTCCCACCTCCAGTAACCAGTCAACCTAAAACACACCCCAGTTCTTCATGTAGCCTCTTTCATCCAAAATAAATAACTTCGTCTGTTTGCTGAAGATTTATTATCTCAATGCACTCATTCCATTGTTGGCCTTGGCAGAGATGTCCAGCTTTAGAATGAAAGATAGCAAAAACTGACAAATCTTAAATCCCAGCATTACAAAATTCTATTAGGTAACAGATGGAAAAGATAATTAGCCTACAACTCAACCATCACATACTTAATGAGGAGCTCTACTCCCATCAGACACATTCTCTCCGAGATTTTATCTTCATGACAATAATGGCTATTGTTTTCTACCACAGGTCCCTGAACTGGCAAAAAACAAGGCAAGTTCTTGAAATCTGGAGAAGAAAAAAGCCTATATTAATCTCTAAATTCAGTGGTTTGCTTACATGTTAGTCATTTACAGCTGCAAGATGGCCTTGGGATTGCTGTGTAGGAGGTTATCTTGGTGTCAAAAAGGCCAGCTCAAGCGTTTCCCAGCCGGCCCCTCTTTGCAAGGGAGGAGGAGTTATACAATCCTTAGTGGCAGCAGCAGCTTGTTACACAGCCATCACATCGTGCAAAATAAATATACGTACACATACCAGCAGCAATGATAGCTTCCTTAACTTCCATGCAGTCAAAACTTAACCAAAGCCTTGCTACCTCTGCTTACGTTTGTAAAGAAATACTGAGTCTTGTGCATCTTGGTAATCTGCTACACAGCTCTACGCTTAATAAGAAAATATTCAAATAAGTATATAGATGAAATATAGTTTAACACTAAAATACCTTGTTGAAATTTGTACATTATTTATATAGGTGAAACCAATCTTCCTCTGGAAAGACCTCTGGCAAAAAAAAAAATTAATCCCTAGGATTGTGGCCCCACTCTCCCTCAAAGAGCTCTCTATTGACAGGACAAATCCTTGCCAGCTGTCACACTCAAACTTCTCAGCCCCTGCAATGTCTACAACTTTTCTATAATTTTTGTGATACTCCATGATGTTACTAGTCGTATTTTCACTCCATTTATAAAGAGCTGAAGACTAATAACCTGGTAGCACACAGGAACTTTCCAGGAGAAACTTTCACACATAGTACTCTTCCATTTACGTATTAAGTCACCAAAAATAATGTGACTTCTGGTTGATGACACCGAGATTGCACCCTCCCCTCCTCCCACTGAAGAACAGCTTGAAAATCACCTGTATAGAGCGCAAAAGAAAACAAACCCTTTCCACAGAAGCAGGGGAAGTATCATTATGAAAGCAGCTTATTTTTTTCAGATCTACACTTTTATTCTCAATGGAATTCTTCCAAATAGTCAAAGGAAGAACTGAGCCAGCCTTTTGATTTGCAAAAATCTTTCCCACCTCCTTTTAAGTAGATGAACTCCAAAACAGCTACAGCAGAGGAAGAAAGAGATGAAACACAAGCAAAGCCCTCAATATTAGATACACCAGGAGTCCAGTTTGGTAAACGCAAGCTGCTGCCAACTATGGAAGGAAAATATTAAAACCAACCAAAACTTAAAACATTTCTAAGCATTTGAACAACCAACCTCAAATCTAAAATACACTTCAGTAGCTGTCAGTCTCTGGATCTTGCCTCACCTGTGGGGAGGACTATCGACCTTCCACCTCCAGGCAGCACTGATGAGCAGTCGCAGGTCAAGGGTGAGACACAGTGTTATTCTTCTTTGCCCCAAGGTGAACTACTATCAAAATATACCTGCCTGGACATTACTCCTACATCAAACCTTGAATAGTTCCTGATGCCTAAAGTGACCCCATGATTCCCTGTATGCTCATTTAAAACACTGCTGAGCATTTAAAAAAAAAAAAAAAAGTCTGCTTCCACATTTCCAAATATCTCCCAAAGAGCCGTATTGTGTGTCCCCAAGAGATGCCATCCACCGCCCAGTCGCCACAGGGTGCTCTCCTCACATGCTGCGTGCACAGCGGTAAGGAGAAGGGGTCCGTGCGTTTTGCAAGGACAGTAACATCACCCAGTATGGAAGTGGCGTGCACCTCAGCATTTCACTGAGACGTGCCAAAAGACTGAATTTCCCACAGTCTGTAGAATTTCAAGGTCCTTCCTTCAGCATGCCTCAAAAAAAGAGACAAGTCTCTCTGTTGTGTGAGCACTATTGATTTCATCACATGGTCATTTGTTGAGTTGTGGGGTTGGTATTTTTCCCCCGGTGATACCTCAGTGGTGAAAACTAAATCAAATCCAACCCTCTGAACACTGTCCTTGTAGAAGTGCACACTAAATCAGGACCAGCTTCGTTATTGCTGACCTTGACAATGCTTCATAGGTTTATACTGTCCACATTAAGTTGAAACATTCCTCGTCCTTAGCTGGGAAAGGACTTGCATGTGAACTAAAGCTTATATACCATGCTTCTTAACAACTATCATCTCTTGCCCCCATCTTTTTCCTTTTTTTTTTTTTTATAAAGTTGACTTTAATACCAAATCATTCAGATAACAGTCCACCATGTAGTTATTTGTTTTAAATAATGTTAGGTGGGGCTTAAGTAAGGATTGGTCATCTCCAGGGGGGGGAAGTCTTTAATTGGTTTTACCTGTAACCTGGAAATGTTTCTTTTAAATTTCCTCAAGTTATCTGCTTAAGATTATGAAAGGTAGACAGCATGTATAATTCTCTAGTTGTGAACAACATTAAAGCATCCGTGCTGCAACACTGGAATACCCCATTTTCATTGCAGCATTTGGAAAAAATCAGCCTTCCAGTTTTAACGAGGAAGAATATAAAAAAAACAGATGGCAATTGTTTTGAATGCAGTTTATTGCATTCTTCATTTGGTGACTCAGCTTTACTTCTCAAGCTGTGTAGACCCATTACATCAAGAGCCTCAGGTGTCTAAAAATAAGATAGAATTACTGTGACTACACCATGAAGAACTGATCTCTGTTATAACTTGTTAACTTTCAGACATACGGATTTACTTTTCTGAGGCCAAAAGAAGGTAAACTTTTTGAATTCTTAATATTGTTCTCAAGCATATGCAGTCAGCTCTAACAAGCCATGTCTGCAGTTCATCAGCACCGCTGCTGCTGCACTTGGTGAAACCCTTTGATTCAACCAGGGTGCTGGCACGGGACGCTGCACACTCACACCGCGGCTCTTGCCTTTCACATTCCCGCTTTGCCTATGCTGCTGGTCTGTGCAAACAACATTTTCACCAGCAGATAGGACAAACAACAATTTGCATGTATGAAACAAGCAGCACCAAAATGAAAAGGCTAACCGGTTATTTGTGCTACCTCTTTCTCAATAAACCAAGAATTTCTGTAAAATGGTGCTACTTAGTTTTTCTTTCTGCAAACCCAATAAAATATCTTATTTGCTAGCTCAGACAGTTCACCGTTGCTTAAAGTACTGTTACTGTTGGGAGAGTTGTTAGTAACCATCATTATTTTTGTATTGCAGCGTACTTGAGCTGTCAATTTACACTAGCACATGAGATTACAACCCTGAAGTACATTCACTCCCCAGCATTCAGACTGATAGCTCCACTGCCTTCTGGCTGGTAAGAAAGCATCTGTCTAGTAATATGGCATAAACCCAGATTAATTCACAAAAAAAATAGTGAGGAAGTCTGATGTATCAGTACTCCATTCTGAACATTATTTATGAAATCCCAGAACTCAAATTCCATGAGTGCCGTACCACGTGAACAAATGGATACAGGAGAAACTGCTCTCTGTAAAATAGCCTGCTTTTGGGACTAGGTCACAAAGATTCTTTGCATACTGAGTGGGGAAGCGGGCCTTACGCTTCTTGCTGTGTAAAATTTAGCAGAAGTTCTCTCCTGCTGTAACACTTCAGGAAATGTACTGTAGCTTCATTAACGATCAAGTCCTTTCCATACAGCCACGCATGGATTCTCAACACCTACAGCCAGCATGCTATAAATGCTACTGACATACAGCTTCTGCGAGAAAGCAAGAATTCTGGAAAGAGTTTTTAAATAGCATTAAATCAAGTTTTGCTTTTCATCCTTGTCTTACAGCTTCGCAAACTGTACATTCAGAAAAATGTCATCTTTCTTTAGACAGCTCTTGTTTTTTCACAGCATATCCTTCTATGAACTAGTTTTTCTAGTTAGCCAGCATAGAAATACGGTTTGTATTTTGATTAACCAAATGAACCAGACTATAGAGCATTAAGTAACTTTCTGGATTTTTATATCAATATAGGGAAAAATGTCCCTAGCAGCAGATACAGCTAATAAAGCATTAGGAATTATATGGAGTTGTGTTCATAGTCACAGTTGCATACCATTTTCAAATTAATTTATCAGCATACGGTCTTGTAACTAATTGCAACGAACAGTGTGAAATCTTGATAAGGCTATGGAACCTCTATAGCTCTATCACACCAGGTTTGCTTCAATATCCTACTCCCCAAGGAGTAAATGAACGCAGGCTAGAGAAAATACAAAAGACTCCTCTTGCCTTTTAATGTAGCCACTGCACATTGTACTTATTTTTCTGTCATAATACAGTTTTTACTGTGTTATTTGTAAAACTTGTGCTTAATTAAGGATTGGGTAAAACATGCATCTATTCTACAGATCAGTAAAAGAGCTAAGCTTGAAACACTCCAGGTGTTTCCAACTTGCTAATAGCATTAAAAACATAATTTTTAACTGGGAACTCTTAAAGCTTTCTAATACTATCAACAGTAAATAGAAGACTAGATGATCTTTAAGGTCCCTTCCAACCCAAACCACTCCATAATTCTACGAAATCACAAGGAAAGTTGCCTTGAGATACATGTGTTGGTTTGCCTGTTACATGAGTTACGACTTGACATGTTTATAAATCAGTGTATGTAAGCTAAGGAGGAATCGGAAGGCATAGCCTGGGAGCAAATCCAGCGTGATTTTCCCTCCAGAAATCAAAACATGGCTGTTGTACTATGCCTTCCACTCCAAAACTGCATCTTTGTGACACCACGTTTACATCCAGAAACAGTAATGGGGGGGGAGGGGGGGAGGGGCAGGGGGAAGGGAAGAGAGAGATGAGATTATCATCATGTACAGAGCTGATGATACTGCATACTAGGAAGAACGAAAGCCCAAGTTTGGTTTTTTGCCTTCTCAGACTTGTTTCATAGACAGTCTTGTCTATTTTTACCATCTAAAATAATTAATTTTCAGTACTTATTGGTTGCCAAATCTGTCCAATAGCAGGATATCAAGCTCTAGTCTGGCTTCATAGTCTCATCATAGGATATTTCTTTGAGCTGTGAATACATCTCATTTCTGTTTGCAGAATTTTGTTCTCTGCTCTTAACATGTTATCAATAGCTTTAAGTGTATTATTTAATTGCATGCCTAAGTAAAAATCCTTCTCATAGTTCCTATGATATATTTAGCACTGTTAATACAAGGTTGTCTATAAGTTTGGGGTTTGGATTTTTGGGTTTTGGGCTTGTGGTTTTGTTTGGGGGTTTTGGGTGGATTTTGTTGGGTTTTTTTTAATTAACAAAAGGTGACACTGAGAAATAGTGGCCAAGGTAAAGACAATTAATCTCAAATACATTTCAGAGACACCATACCACGAAGCTGAAACAATTTTTCCAGAAAAGACTAATTTCATCAATACTTCTGCTTGCAACTCCAATAAACTAAGCACTTCCTCTAACAGTATTTTAGGAAATTCTTATAAACTCAGTTAAAAGATACAGATGGCACCAGGCAGCGTGTTGTGTGATCTCACAGGGCTACCTGAAAATGGAGACAAGATATTACCAAGGTCAGAACTGGGTGCCTGGTCTTCAGAGGTGCTACCAACCAGCCCTTCCTATGGGCCACCACTGGAGCTGCCTCAGGCAGCCAGGCGCAGCTCACATCGCTCCTTGGCATGCCTGAGCTACAGCCTCTGCTCAAGCTCCCCATTAGACCGCAGCTGAGCTGTGGCCATTACTTATGATCCCATTCTTAAAACTTCTCACAGAATCTGTATGAAATAACACTTTTTTTTTTTTAAAGAGCACTTGAATCTCACAATGCAGCAGGGCTG
Source organism: Microhierax caerulescens (assembly GCA_035590215.1). NCBI lineage: Eukaryota > Metazoa > Chordata > Aves > Falconiformes > Falconidae > Microhierax > Microhierax caerulescens. The sequence goes on along the minus strand of JAVJGJ010000047.1, from coordinate 4,573,936 downwards.
CTTCTATGATGCCGTTATTTCCTCTGCTAAGCCAAAACAGCACCATCATGAAATGGAGAATGATGGCAGCAGCTGCATCGGATCACCTGCAGCTACGCTTTCTCCCCTCTGCTCTCCATTAGCCTGCACTTCCATGATTGTCACAGGATATAGTCTTGGCAAGGTCTAACTCATCTAATTTGTGGTATTACTCCAAGACAATCATAGTATCTCAAAATTAAGAACCACCAGACACCAGGCTTTTGGACATCCCCCGCAAAAAAAACCTTGTCGACTTCTGGTATTTGTCAACATGTTTTGATTTGTAAAGTTATCAAATTGAAGTCTGATTCAGTTTCCATTCTTGAACAACCTATTATTAATTACTTCTACTCAGGCAGCAAACATCTCTTTCAGATCTGGGACTGTACTGAGCTGCTTATCCTAAACCACAACCAACATCCAACAGAAGTCACTGTGTGTCCCTGCCACTGGCTCTGATCCTTGGGCAGAGCCTGCCCCGACACCCCCATTCCTGAGAATCTCATATGCTAAACAAGATTCAAACTCTGATGTAGCTGTAGAGCAAAACAAGCAAGCCCAAATGCCATTGAGCCCTTACAATGAGAATTTCTAAGTAGCTGGAGGCCTCTGTGAAATGAAAATGAATCAGTGGGAAGCTGAGCACAGCAGCCACACAGAGCAAGTCCTGCTCACGGCACACAAAAGCAAAGTGTTCTTGGTGACACACTTGGTGGATGTTTGTCCCAGGAAAAATAGCAAAGAATGGAGAGAGATAGAAGGTAGCACAGAACAGCTGGAAGAAGCAAATAAATATGCTGATACCTGCATATACCAGGGAAAATTCTACTTGGTTCACACAAAAAGCAGCAAGAGCTCTCACGGGCTGCGGCTCCAGCATCCGATGCACAGGAACCAGAGAGCAGGCTGCAGCTTTTCATTCAGTCAGTTTCCTTGTCTCATCTCTGCTATAGACCTAAACAGACCTAAAGTCATATTTGCTACAGGTACAGAAGAGGGCAAAATAAAGGGCAAAAAAATCACAGCACAGATAACAAGCTTTTGGCTAACAGGATTAATTACCATTTTACTTAAGTGTCAAAAGCAAAGAGAAAAAAGGTATCTCCTTTCTTTACAAAGCATTGCAATCTGTTGTAACTCTATCAAGGACTAAATTTAAGACACTATAAAGACCAGATGGCATTGTTTTAGGTTGGCCTTAAATACATTTTTTCCCCCTTTTTTTTTTTTTTTTTAAACAAATCAAGCATGCATTTCCAGAATAAAGATAAGCAGTCCCAGTCAAGCTCAAAGGATGTCGACTCTCAACTGCAAAATAAACCAAAGGTTTGGATCTTATTAGTGAAATACGCAACCAGCCTTCTATCTGACAACAAAGTCTAACTTATTGTCCATAATGTTACTTTTGAAGGAAGAAATGATTTATGGAAGCGTGCCACGGCTCCAAAAACCGCTGCGCTGGCAAAATATAGTACTGCAGGAACGGTAATACAAGATGTGCCTGGCAATCTTTTCGTAATTTTTGTACTTCATTCATCTCCAGTCAGAGGTTTAACCTCAGGTAAGCTGTTGGGAGGGAGGTCAGAGCTGCACCAGGCTGGTCAGTCAGAACCATGGCCCCACCACAGTTATTTCCTACATATTCAACCTTTTCAATCAAATGGCATTTTTGCCTTGCCACAAAATTCTGTATTGAGTTTCAGGGAATCAGTACAACATGCAACATGTTGCGTTCTTGCACACTGAGAATACTGCAGGCAGGCAGGGGTCACTAGCTTTGTGCTAAGGCCCATCTGTGGGTCAGGACGTGTTGGTGTCCGGCAGGTGCCGAGCACAGCCACCCTCCCGTGCTCACCGCCACCACCAGCCCAGGAGAGCATCAGGCCTAGTAACGGGAACGTGCTTCATACAGCCTACCAAAACACCATCTCTTTTTAGAAGGAATTAATTCTATTTATCTTTGGTAAAAAGTGACTGGCTGTAGCAAAATGGCCTGTGTAAAGGATAAGCTAAAGTAGGGAAAGTTGGATGACCACTGGATGGGAAATCTAAGAGATTACCAAAAGCATCATGAGCAAGAAAAGACTAAAAAACCTGAAAAATCACACCTATTTGAAGTCCAAGCTAAAGGCTGGCACACACCGAACAGTTTGCAATCTTGCCTCCAGAACGGCGGGGAATACACAGCCCGTGCTAAATCTGAGGCAGGCTCAGGACAGAGCATCACCTGGGACGAGGCCCCGCTCCGCATGCGCGTTCAGGATCAGCCTGGGGGTGTAAGGGTAATCACCTTCCACTGGGCAAAGGGAGTGAGTGAACTTTCTTCTTCACCAAGGGATGGCTGTCACCTTGAAAGAAGAATGTTTTCAGTTATTCAGAAATGACACAGCACACAGCACAAAGACCTTACCCCCTGCAGCTTTCTGAACTCAGCAAGCTCCTCCAGCCCCAGCAGCACAGGGTGAGCGACGTTGAGATCCACAATTACTAACTTCCCGACTTCTGGATCTGTCAGCGTTCTCCCCAAAGCAGCTATGTTGCATGTAGAACACAAACATGTAGTACGATTTGTTAAGTACAAGAAATTCCTAAGTGTCACTTCACAGACCACAACACACACATGCAGCCAGCACTGACAAGCACTGTGTGCCCTGTTTTATGTGCAAGAGGCAGAAACACTGTTCAACAAATTACTCTTGGTACCAAGACCAGAGGGTAGCAGGGAATGGTTTCAGGGTCATTAGGTTCCTCAAGCTGTGAGGAGCAGCAAGGAATAGAGCACGAACATTTATTATTCATCAAACAAAAGCATTACCTACCCCCCAAACAATAAGCTGTCTACCAATTAATTTTTGTACATATATATATATATTTTTTTTTTTAATCGCAGCTGTCTGCCTACAGCATTTCTCAAATTCTTCCTTATATTCATGATACAAGTCCGGGAGTTCACAATGCAGTGTTTAAAATAAAATCAAAGTCAAACGAACAAGTCATACCTTCAATGTGAAAGGGAATGATATTACCATCTATAGCTATAATTTAGTCAACATTAGACTACAACCACAATACCTCGTGTTTTTAATGCCAAGTTCTATACTGTGCATCGACTGCCAGAGAGGCAAGGGGGGCTGGAGCTCAACGTGCCAACTGTCAAATCAAACAGATGAAAACATCAACCCTTCAGTTTATTTTTTAAATAAATTTTACACATGGATGACTAGCAAGAAATGCATGTTCATGCATTAGCTATAAGCTATTGAACAATCCTCACTACTTCCTTCTTACATAACTTGAGTCAAAACTAATGTCTTGTTATGAAAGACGAGACCTCCTAGGTCTTTCTTCAAGATAGCTTTTTTGTATTATGGCAGGATTTTATAGTCACAACTGCAATTAAGAAAACCCAAAACAGAAGAAAAAAGCTCCATGCTTTTCCCTCATAAAATTTGCAGCTGCATGGCATTCTCCTAGCAGACTTACTAGTCTGAACTCTTTATGTTGCACAAAAGCTTTTGTCAAAGTTAAAGGTTTTGATGGTGGCAGGTCAAAATAAGGTTTCCACAATGAAGTTTTCAGTGAACTCTGCCTAATGATAATAGTGTATTAACTAATATCTGCGGTCTAAGTCCAACTTAGAAACAGCTTCACTGCTTTTTCAAAAAAAAACAGGAGACATTTATCATGGACTAGTTTCTTAATGTGTAGAAATTAAACTTTTGCTTTTAACAACCAAGTTAAATATTACACTAAACTGAAATTTTTGAAAAATATGAAGGAGTTGCCTGTTTACCAATCCTAATTTTGTAATGAACACTGAAAACGCAGTCAATATATCCATTGCTTACGAATCACTAATTTTACACACGAGTCTGAAAGCCAACAGGCTCTTCTGCAAACATTTAGTTCTTTGAAAAGACAAGTCATTCATAAAAGGACCTCTAACAAACTATACTGCAGCCTTAACAGAAACGTAGTTTACAGTTTAATACCTAAAATAGGAGTTATTTTGGAAGGTAACTTGGAATTAGAAAGTGACTTCAACCCCTTACCTCAATCTTAAAAGTATCTGGATATAAAACTCCTAAGCCCACTTTAAGAGATCATGAGACACATTAACTCTCAGAGGAGTCATCCACTGTTGACAGACCTTGTACTATTTCATGCTTAAGACGCACTGCAGTTTCAGTTTATTTTTGAAGTATGAAAAACATGTCGTCTTGCCTTTTCAATAAACTGTTCCACGCAAAGTTTTTGACAACCAAGATACATGTGAAGTGAAAAGAAAAGTCAGTCAGCATGGTTCAACATCATTTTAATCTCAACCACAAGAAAATATAAACGTGTTAACACAAACAGAAAATGTTCTGGAAAAAACCATATGGTACTATGACAGGGGTTTAATTTATAGAAATGTAATTTATAATTTCATAAAAAATTATATGAAAGAATAACAACATCTTTCAGTAACATCAGACAGTATAGAAAAAATAAATCTCAACATTAGTTGTACTCTGATGGTCCTTCTAGTAAGAAATTTAAAAGTGCTTTTTAATAACAGTGTTGTAACTCAAGATTAGTGCAATATGTCAAATCTTTTTAAAAGCAGATATTTACAGCAATTGTGCAAGTTCTTACAATTAATAAACCCTATCAATCTAGAAATTAGCATTAAGTGAGGTAAGTATTCTAATTAAACATTCCTTAAATAGCTCACACACTGATTCTACTACAAGGAAAATATTCGTGTCCCTTCACAGAAAGATTCAAACTGAAACATGATGTGCAACTTGTACTACAAACCAGTGAATACTTGGAAGTTAAAAAAGCTCTTACAAAATATACAGTTTAGTATGTTTACAACCCAATGCTACAAGCAGTACCTAATGCAAAGTATAGCAATTTAAACAAAATCAAACTTTACAGTTAATGTACTGAATTTCTTTTTGAATACACTCTTTAGTTCCAAAATCCTCCTAGAAGCTCCTATATGAAGTTAGCACGTTATAACTTAGTGTAGAGATTTCACTGTATTTTTATGTGTAAATATAAACAATTTATAAACTGTGTTTATAATATATAAATTAAATATATAAATTAAATATAATTAAACAGTTACCAACTACGATGCAACTATGAGTACCATTACTCTTTGAGCAAGTGAAAAACCACAGCAATAGTTGAGGAAAAAGAAAAATCAAAACTTACTCATTCACTGTTTTATACATGACATGCTGGCAACAATAAAAGATTACCTATGTTTCTACATAATATTTTCTGCAAGAATTCTAAAATTTGTTTTCTTGTTATTGTAGTTACTTTACTCTGTGATTTAAGATGCATAGTAACTATTGCCTTTTATATGCAGGCCTCAAGAGAGGCCGAAAACAGACCGTTAATGCTGAGCCCTATGGCTCATGTGCATATGGAGCCAAAGGCATTTCATATTCTATTTTGCAAAGTGTTTATAATGAGGATTTAAGTCACTATCAACAACAGGAATAAAATATGAATTAATGAACTTTTGTTCTAAGTCTATGGTTTAAAAGCCTACCAACTGAACAGATTTTTTTATAGTATTGCACTTCAGTATTAAAGAGCACAGAAGCCTGCACAGAACTTGTTTTATAACAATATTTCAATTAAAAAAGCAATAAATAAAATGCAGTATCTAAAAGTAAAAGCCAGTAGGTTTAGCCCATATTTCTCCCACCACAGTCTGAACTGCATCATCTGAAATAGGTCTGGGACGGTGTTTGGATACCAACTGCATAGTTCTTTCAACATAATAGACTACTCATAACAATAAGAGAAGCAATTATAGCTTTCTACAGTAATATTATAAACTGAAAGATAGTACACTTGAGTATATGTCTCAATTAGCTTATAAGGACTTGTTGCCTTTGTTCAAGATAGCTTCAGAAGTTAGACACACTTACTCTGTGACTGCATATTACCTCTACTGTATTATTTTACAGGCAAGTTGAGTCTTTTTGAATACATTATATTAATCCTGATAACAATGTGGAGACTTCCTGCTCCTAAAACAGTAAGTTCTTTCCTAAAATTTAGTAACTTGTCATTGCAGCGACAAGTTGGTTAAGTCTTTAGCAGAGTCTCTAATCATCTGTTCCACCTTGGGACTTTGAACTCCACAGGTTGCCCGCTCTTTGTCAATAAGTCCCAGGTTGTGCAAATTGAGGATGGAATCTGCAATAATCCGCGCTGTCCTCTTCTGGTAGCCTCCAGATGTCACCATCAGGATTGGGATTCTGCGGCTTCTGGCAGCCTTGAACACTACTTCGTCTCTCTTCACAATTCCCTGCAAGTTTGCAACAGTTAAAAGAAAAAAAAAAAAAAGTGCTACGAATATGATATATTTTGTAGCCTATGGCTTACAGATCTCTGGTACTGGATGTCTGATAAGTGATTAAGCCTTACATTTTGCAACAGGAATAAAAAAAAAAAATCATTTAAGAGTCCTGTTAGCTGGTTTACATGCATAATAATAATAATAAAAAAAGGAAAAACAGCAAATAAAAAAATTCCTTATCTTGGTTTTAGAGGACACAACAGATGAAAGTTTTTAGTATAAATTCCTAGAAGAGTTCCAGCTGAAAGGCCATAAAGTCTAAATTGACTACAAAGTTTAGAAATGTTCACTGTTTCACAGGGTGAGACTAAGATTGTCTGAATTTGAAGTATTTTAGTTTGTGCTCTCACGCATAGCATAATAACAAAAATTTACTGACAGAAATTTAGCAGCTTGATCAAGATTTCATGAACCTACAGAAGAACCAAAAATTCAAATCAGATTATACATGTTCACAATCACTAGCTGAATTACAGGCTTCCAGTTTCTTTTCATAAAAGCCTGTAGTTAATACAAGAAAAATCTATGACTGAAGAGGGAGTTGCAAAATGTACATAAAGGTAAATCCTTAAAAAGGAAAATAAATTCTAAATAATTTATTACTAACAGAGAAGGGTATGAAACTAAAGAAATAACAAAGATACTGACCAAGAGGTACTGTACTGTCTCTGAACAGGTATAACAGAAGAGTTTGACTCTCCTGGGTTTCAAGTAAGTACATGTGTGGGAAAAGAGAGAATACAGAAATAAGTGAGAACAGAATTAAAATCTACTTTTGCATGAAGTAGTAAAAGCAGAGTGTGTCAGAGATACATAGGAGGCATAAATAATCCATTACAACTCCTCAAAAAAGGGAACCGCCCCCAACATCATAGACACAGCTTACAATGGACAGCTCAAAATTTAAATAACTGCAAAAGCTGGAAAACAGAAAAAGGGATTAAAAGGCCATCAAATACAGAAAATTAAGGGAACAGCAGCAAAAGTGCTATAAAACAAATATGCACTAGTCAGACTGGTTACAGGAAGACTGTAAATACGTTAAGAAATATTACCCTGCCATTAAAAAGAAATTAGGCCACAAACAAATGGTTAAAGGAAAGAATGAAGTTCAAATGTAGCTGAAAAAATATTTTGTAAAACCATACAACAGTAATGGGTTTTGTACAGTTTGACACAGCCCTATAAAAGAACAATGGGAGCAAGGGATAATAACTGAAAAGTAAGACAAAGGAAACTGAAGAATTATGTTAGAAACAGATCCTTAAAGGAAGTAACAGAATTACAGAATGAGCTGTACATCCCTAGGGAACCATCACTGGATGCAGCAAACATTATACCACACAAGAACTGCAAGCAGCCGCTATTCATAAGAGCTTAATGGTCTCATCCCTGCTCCAGCATCGCTAGTGGATGAGCCTGGAAGAACTAAGGGAAAAACGTATGGGCTTATTCCAGCATTTGCACGTTAAAAGGGAAGAAAACACATCAACCGAAGACCACAGCCTGAGACAGTTCCCATTTACAAACAAACGTAAGATGGACTTACCTGTTACACCTGAAGATTCCTGGCTATAGCCTCAAGCACCAAGAAACTATCACTCACAGCACTCTGAGGAAGCATACTTTTCAGTAGAATTAACACTGCAGCAAGATTTCAAAAGATGAATAACATCTGCACCGTACAACTGAAGACTGGACTCATCAGCCTTGAACAGACGAATCATCCAGACTCAATGCCTTCAGTTTTGGCATTCCCAGTAGCCTGGGATTTCAAGCTTGGTGAAACACGCCATTCACCACCTAAGCCAACAAGATCAGAGAGACAAGAAACACTGCCCTCAATTCAGAAAACAAAGGCCTGAGCTACAGAAACCTTTTCTCCATCAGGCTGTGCAGAGAAATGGTACTCTACCTTTCATCTCTACTTATGACCAGGAGAGTCATCTCAGCTTTCCTTTCCCATTCTTGCACTGCCTTTCTCCACAGGGCATCCAACAAATTATAGCAACTCATCTTCCTTGGCAATTAACACTGCTCCTTCTCAAAGGGCAGACTTTTTAATATATTTTTTTTTTAAAAAGACACATCTTAAAAGTATTCTCCATCTATCACTAAGCCTCCATTTCTCTTGATGGCTACTGCTTTCCAAAAAGCTCTGCTCCCACAAATGAGCATCTCAAATCTTACACCTCAGGTCATATCCTCTCCAAGGTCAAAACCAGACAAGTCCAAGCACATCAGCTCTTCCTTTCTCCTTAGAGAGCCTTCTACACAGTGAGGAAACCAAACCTGGAGATTCAGAGCAGCTCCCAAGTCACGCCACCTTGGGCTCATCAAGGAGTTTGCAAGGCAGTCAGCAACGAAAAGGCTGCTCAGTGACAGAGACAGTAAGAATGAGAAAATACATAAGGAAGCCAATAAAAACCAACAAGGAACTAGAGCTCTGTGCAAGACAACTAAAGTACTGCAAAAGAGAACAAAAACTGAACAGATCAAGTGATGACTTGAATAGAAGGGAATCCGGAGCTCACAGATCAAGAAAGCACTTTTCCATATTAAACTGGTGGATACTAAAAGAGAACCGAATGTGCAAACAGGAGAAAGACAGCACTGAAGAACTATCAGAGAAGGAATCATTAAAAAGAACAAAAATAAAGGAAGTATGAGATAAGTAATTTTTTCTTTATTTTGAGAAAAGCAGATCTGTTATATCTGGAAGGTGAAGACTTCTGTGGAGTTAAACAGAACAAATCAAAATTTAAATCTGGTACCAAACTGGGGAGAGAAGGCAAATTGAACTGAAAAAGGGTAACAACTTCTGTACAGAAAAGAACAAGGAAAGGAAAAAAAAAAAAAATCTGTTCATCTGCTAAGAATACGCAGACAAGCTGCACAAAACTGCTAGAACTGGAAGATACCAGAAGAGCAGTTTAAAACAGCTGGGAGTGCCACAGAGAAAATTAAGTGTAAGATAGATATTGGGGGCGGGTGTCAAAAGAAACATACTGCAACATGGGTTATGCGAGGAGAAAAGAAAGAACAAACCAAACAGGAAAAATGAAGTCAGGTGAAGTGTGAAACTGTATGTCCCTCTGGTTACTGTCGGGATGTTCAAAATCAGCATATTTTAGAGAGATGATTAATAATACTGTAACAGGCACCTGAAGAACAAAAATATTTAGTCAGGAAGAGACAACAAAACATACATAGTGAAAGAGCAATGGAGATGTATATGTACCAGGAAAATGCTTTGGTTTAGTGTAAAGTAGGCTCCTTACCTTCATCTAAAAAACTGCCACAAGCCACTCTGAGGACTGCCTTCACTATCTAGTGAGAACTGAAAGTCTGTAGTTAGTATTGTACAAACCTGAGGGGAAACGGCAAGTCCTCCCAATGGATCACCATCCAGAATATCAGTCCCAGCATTATAAACAATGATGTCAGGTTTCAATTCATTTAATGCTCCTTCCACGTGAGTATGTACCTTCTGAAGATACTCTGTGTCCTCTGTACCCCATTCTAATTCCACCTTGCGTTTTATAGCACCTAAAAAAATTTTGTACAAAAAGAGTACATTTCCACGTTACACGATAAACAAAGCATTGCTTTGAAAGAAAATGCAACATTTAGGTAAGCAAGAGGGAAAGACACTGTTTCTGGAAATTTTGTAAATACACTGCATTTTCACAGAACCTTAATGAAAATTATTCAACTACTTGTTTTCCCAGCAAATGTAAGCACAACGACCTTGAAAAAACCTCCATTTTCCATTGAAGAGAAACAATTAGATGCAGGGCACGGGGGGAGAAGGGAAGAAAAAAAAGTCTCTGGTACACAAGTGGAAAACGTTATTGAAATGCAGCTGACCTACATGTCTATTTACCAATCAGAAAAGAAAACAAAGAAAATTATTAACTTAAAAGTAACCTAAAAAAACATAAGAAAACACTGAACTGCTACTCTGCAAAGGAAACAGTTGGGGGACAAAACTCCAAGATAAATATCACTGAGAAATTAAGATGTTTTATTCTTATCACAACACTCAAAACTTCACAGCAAGGGATCATGAATTTATGTGAACTGCTTTATGAATGAGTAACAAGATTCAGCTTTGCCCCAAGCAGTTTCAATTTAGTGTTCTTACCCTGTAATCCTACCAGGAGAGCAAATATCTATTCTTAATTTAAATCAAATTATTTCTAATGCTTTCAATAAAGCATTAGAAGTAGAACAGGAGAGCTGAGAAAGTAGAGGAAAGAAAACCAAGGTTATGCAGCCCAGTTTGGGGTGCTTTTATGGAGTTATGTGTAACTCTGAATCTGAATTAATCAAATTATGTCAGAGGTGTTTCACAGTATGACTTCTAACCTCACCATACCCTATGACTTGAATTAAATGACCTGGGAGTCTTACATCTTAAGTGTGATTCAGCATGCATGAATGCATTCAACAACACAATGATACTTATTGTTTTTTTCCTGCTTTCCATCCTTGTTCAACATTAAGGAAGCATTCTTTTACTTTCCTTTATTTTACTGCATCAATGTTAGCTTCAAAGATTTTTTGTTTCTTTACGATATTTTTCCTGAATTAATTTCTTATTGTTGTATAAATGTTCACATAGGTCTGCACAGCTGTGCTCTTCTGCACAGCCCTTAGAGCCTCTTCAATGTAAAGAATCAGCTAGCTTGACAGTGCTTTAGAAGAGGAGGTAAACACATTAGTGTGGGGAACAAGTAAGTACTGTTCTGATCAAACCATTAACAAACTGAGATGAGAATAAGATTCCATGCCTCTGCAGGTCTCTTGTCTTCATGTCCACCATAAACGGCAGAATTACAGTGATTAGTTACTATCCAGATCAGCAACTACCAATGTACACAAAGATGGATCTGTAGGTTAGAATGAACATAGCTTTTGCATTCAATAGCCTTTTGTCCATCTCTTGCAGATTAGTGAATGTATTTATATTGCTTTGAAAACTGCAAAATGACACTGACCAACAGCAACGCTTTAAGGCATGAAATCTGAGTTCCAGCTGTGAAGTTTTTACGCTCACTTTTCATTGAACTAGTCCTTTTCTCCATCCATCTTCTCCTTTCGCTTCCTAAAATTCTACATAATTCCAAACTACATTCCCTTAGAAAGTCAATATGCTTATGGTTAAGCATTAGGCAATATTATCTAGTTGTCTTTTTTTTTCTAATGAAGTGCACGTGGAAAAATAAAACATACAGAAGAGACTCTTGTAATAAAACATGGAGAAAATGAGTAGGAAGTCCAGGACAGTGATCAGGGAGAATTTACTCTAAGGATTCAAACTCTCAGTTTCTACTTCCCTTCAAAAAGATGCCCTGTTTGACCTCCTCTTTGTCTGGTCACCTACCAGGAGAGAATGTAGAGGACGTAGGCACTCCTATTTAGACACCCATGCAAACTACAAGGAACTACACATTTACATGCCTTTGGCCACTGCCTTCTGCATCTCATGCTTCATCTGTAGAAAGGGAATGCTAGTATTCCCAGCTCCACTGGAGAGGGGTGAGCTCAGTATTTCAGATTTGCTAACAAGGGCATACTCTGCTTAGGTTTTAATCCATCTGTTCAAAATGTTGCTATTTGATATATGAATAAAGGGATGCTTAAGAAAAAAAACTATCTTCATTTGCTTGCAATTAAGTCTTACAGACATGATGTGCTTTAAATGGTCATTTTTTCAGTTTAATACCCTGAAATACATACACTACAATTTTCAAAATCTTTACTAGTTAAAAAGAAAAAGGTACAGTGCACTGCACCTAATTCTCACCAAGAATCCAAGTCAAGTAGGTTTTTCAGAAAGACACTATCACTGAAGAACTTCAGCATCAGAAGAGCATCTCCAACAATAAACTATGATTCAGTTCACAAATTAAGGCTCTAATAAATGACAGTGTAACAGAATCAAAGATCAAATAAAGCTCTGGGATTCCGTATTGCAATGTAACCATTACCAAAACCCCACTAACTGAGACAGGTCACCAGACACAAAGGCACATCAGAGTAGGGATAAATAACAAAAAAAATCAAGCACCAACTATCCACATTTGTATGACTTCCTTTTACTTCCCAACTTGTTTCACATTCAGATGCATCCTGTTTTCTGCCTGCTTATAGAAAGTTCTACTGGAAAGACAAGCATCTAAATGTTTTAGTTTGTAACTTTGAAAAGAACATGAAACCTCTTTACACGGTATCAGCTAATCCTTAGTGAATTATTTGATAAGTTTAGTGTAAGGGAATGATTAAGTTCTAACAGTTATCTTCAAATCAAAAGGATTATTTAACTCACTGTTCAAAGCATAGCATAAGCTTTTGTAACACCCACATCTAGCATTCCAGAAATTTATTCCAGAGGTGAAGGAAAACACTACAGTGATACTATTGTGACATGTCAGAGCGACCATTGAAAATCATAATGTGAAATTTCAAAAAATCTAGTTAACATTGTTGAAAGAAGCTTATTAGTAGATAAAGTTATTTAACACCACAGTCTGTCTTTCACATTTTGGAATATGAATTTCAGTTATACTTACGTTTAGCAAATCCATCCCCTGGATAAATATATCTATTGTACACGTCCATAATATATACCCGATGGTCATCCATGAAGTCCCTCTCATGGCCATTTCCCTGAAGGAAATTTACAGTCAGCTATACTTAGCATACTAACACAGAATTAAATAATCTGCAAATTCTAGAGTAATTAAGACTACAAAAATCTAATACTTAAAACTACTGTGTAATTCTCTTATTTATACCTTTGAAAGTTATTTTGAGGTATTTGGGAGCTTTGACAAACACCACTCTGAAGACTGCTAGTATTACCAAAATCAACATCTTTGTATCACTGTGAAGGCAACTGTCACAGATCTCATTGCACATGTAAGAAAATAATCAAAAATTAAAAGCTAATTGTTTTCAGCAGCATCACAAAAGCAACTGTGAGCACCAAATAGATCTCCCATCTTCCAACTGTGCAAAAAAAAAATAAAGTCACTTTCAACTGCTGCAGAGATACTCATATTCTTATACAAGGATTAATAAATACAGCAGACCACAGCTCTTCTGATAATTCAAGCCTTGGTGAGGTAAGTAATCCCTGGAAAAATTACAAATGCTAAGGACCCACAGTTTTACATATAGTTTAACTTCAGGAATTCCCTACAAAAAGAGCGCACTGGTTGTAAAGATGAATGCTCAAGTGAAAACTCAGATTCTAAGTCAGGGGTCCTCAAACGTTTTAAACAGGGGGCCAGCCCACGGATTAAGTGGCAGGCAGTCATCTGCAGCTGCTTGGTTTCAACCCCCAACCCCCAGTGGGGGGGTTCTGTAAATACCTGAGGGCTGGATTGAGGACCCTGGGGGGCCCTATCTGGCCCGCTGGCCGTAGTTTGAGGACCCCTGTTCTAAGTATTTCACCTGCCCCACATTTCTGAATTGAAACAGTATTCTTTTGGCTCTCATTTAGACTTTTGTCCACCAGTATAAAAATAATCTTTTCACAGCAATCACTAAGATAATTTTGTGGAAATCAGCATATCATACAGGACTACAGTCCCTAGCCCCAAAAGAATTTCATTCAAACTATAGAAACAGACATTTCCACAGATATATCTTCTGTAATTCAGTTACATAACTCATGTCTTCCCCTCCTGGAAACAAACAACAACAACGAGAAAGAAAGACAAAATTACTGGGCTAAAGGTAGTCAATGTGTGTGAAAGGGAATGGAAACACAGAATTGCACTTTTTTTTACAACTTTAGGAGATTTACAACTGTAGGAGATTACAACTCCTACTTATTTCTTCAGCACCTTTAGCCCACAAATAGACAGTTCAGGAACAGAAATCTCGGAATAGGAGAGCCTCTGGGTGAACCATTTTCTTATGAGAGGTGAAACTTGCCAACACACCAAGAATTGGAATGTTTACAAGATGAGAGTATCTGCACATTTAAAAGGGATCTGCTAAGCTACCACTTCACAGACCTCTCACTCCCCAAACAAGGGAAACAAAGAGGTGTTTAGTGTGCAGACAGATTAGCAGCAGATACCTGAAAACCAAAATATATTCCAAGAAATTTTTAAAAAACAGAACAAAAATCACCCCAAATAATCTACAGCCTGACAGAGACTGCTGAAGGGAATCATGAACACAAACATCTTTCTGTTGCATAATCTATGCCCTTATTTCATGGTAACTTTAGGATGCTTTAACTTGCAGATAAGAGAAATGACAGAAGATGGAAATCTTGCAGCCATTAGGCTTCCCCACTGCCACGGAGCTTCTTAAAAATGGTTTATTTACACATAGTAAATTATCTTCAACACTTCTGATAGGACATAGTTCTGGTACATTAATTGCTTTGCTAAAAATACTATTTCCCCCCTTTCAGGATTTATTTTGGAAATCCTACCAAAGACGAGATTTGTTCTCAGTTCCCACAATAAGTCACTTTACGAGGTGAAGAGTAATGCATTCTTTACTTCATTAGCCTGAAGCCAGACTTTCCATTAAAACTCTGAAAGTCAAATTCATCCCTGCAAAGGTTGCCGCAACGATCACACAAGCTGAACTAACCACAATTCTGTTTTAAGAGATTCTTGTTTCTTCTGGGATTGACTCGAGATTGTGTAACTCAGAAATATTTTTACATCCAGCCACATGATGGCGCTAGAACTCAGTTTAATTTCATTAAACTGGCTTAAGAGCCTTTTGGACCATAAAATAATTAAACAACTGAACTGTTCACAGTTTCCATCATCCATGATGGAAATCGTGACTTCGTATTCTGTCAGTTGACAGTTTATACGACTATAAGAAGAAAACGGTATTTACCACACACTTCTATTCTGCAGATGTTTTGCTTGAAATACAGGTAAGCTACTCACCTGATGAGCATCCAGATCAATAATCATGGCTTTAGACACCCCTTGTACTCTTTCAAATAAGAACTGGATATAGAAACAAACGAAGAGATGGAGAAAGTTACAAAATTAAATGACAGATTAAACAGCAGGCTTGAAGCTTGCACAGCATATAGCACATGTCTATTCATTTCATTCACCAAATAAGTGGCTAAATGATTCTAATATACGTAATTACAAAAGCTCTAGTTATTTGACATAAAAAGATCATTTTTGTGGTTATACAGTAAAAAACCGTATACATTTCCACCAGATGATATGCATGAAAAATGCATTTCAGTCACCTGTGCAGGTCTATCTGCTTACCTGCAAAGAAAGTCGGTGGAGGGAATAAAGACTTTTACTCACCTTCTCTTTCTCCCACAAAGTACAAAACGCAACACAGGATCAAGGACCTATCTTTCTACAGAATTCCACGCTAACTTGTACAGCAGACTCCAAAAATGAGGCATAAGCCCAATGGCACTGAGTCACACAATGGAGCCCAGGGTAACAAGCCCTGTTGTAGTCATACTGGCTCTACACAGGTGTCGCTGGCACACCTCAGCATCCCACACCAGTCAGGCAGAAAAGGACACGTCCAACTAGCGATTATAAAGCTGATTGTGGCATTGATGCTGTCAGAGGCTGGAGTGGAACCAGTGACAGCGTGGAGAAAGCAACAGCAACAACTGTGGCTTAGGACAGGGTGAAGCTGCACAGGCCCCCAAACCAGCGAGAGCTAACTTCATGAGACACAAACAATAGCACAAGTGCAGGAAGGGAGAAACAATCCACTGTGATTGCATCCAACTGTATAAGCATAAAATCCACCATTTAGGAAAAGCTGCTGTAGGGATTTTACGCATTAAAGCCACTTTTAGTAACATAATTCATTTCTTATTCCACATCTGCGATGAAAAAAAAGTATTTTAATTCTTTGAATCTTAACTTGGACAAGCTACTACCTTTAATATAGATTTTGTATAAACTGTCACCTGCTATAATTTCTTAGTCTGCGTTTTAACGGTAGGGAAAATAGAACACTGTGGATTACTTTTCTGCAAATTACCATGTACAGAAATTAGGATGTTATGTCATATAGTGTGCTGCAATCATTACAACTTTTTAATGTTTGATTATTACTGATACTTTATAAATATTCTAGTATACAAATATACCACAGCGCATTTGATAAAAATAAGCCCAAATTGCAGAAGGCTCTTGCTTCAGCCTTTCAACAGCTAAATACCAAATCTATTCACTCACATTCAGTGATTATTTTGGATACACTCACATTTTTATTCATGAATGTGAACCTCTCCGAGCACTGCACAGTGCAGCTTGATTCAGAGAGAGGATTTCTGTCTTTGCATTTGTCTTGACTGTAACCACTGAAACTACTGTGGAATTTTCAAGTTCAACTGTAAAGCTAGGATAATTATCACTGAGGATATTAAAAGTCAATCTGGTTTGATTTTGAGTGGGTTTTTTTGCAAGACGACATTATTAATGCAACTGTAGTGGCTCTCATTTGCATTCATAATTCTGACCCCTGCAACTCTTCCCTTCCACTTAACAATACTGCATATGCGTTATGTTCTACAGCATCAAGTACCACACCACTATCTATTCCTACTCATCTATAGATGGCTTTATTTTCTCCTATTAAGATGCAGATTGGTATGTAGATTTTTTTCTATTTGCACAAACAGTAAAAAATACTGGTTTAAGAGTACTTCTTACCTTTATAGCCAGTGTGATGTCAGCATATGCACAAAATCCTCCACCTTTGTCACTTGAACAATGATGAAAACCACCCCCTAAACATAAAAACATTGAAGACATGAAAAGCTAGAACACAGACAGTCTTTGCACAGAAACAGAGATCACTCACATGTCAGGCACTTTTTTTTTTTTTTTTCCCTTAGCAAATACCACACCTAGAGCTGTTAAACCCTTACCTAGCAACACAAAACACCTCATGCGGTTTCTATACATATCTTCTTATGTATAGCCTATCAGACCATCAGGCAAAGGATCTGCAGATGCCCGGCTTAAAGGCAACTGTCCCTTTCACCTAGCAACCACTCTAAGAACTGAGAGATGTACATGTGTCACACATGGTACCCTGTAACAAAGCTTTGGAAGTTCAGCTTCCCCCAGGCATGCTGGAGTTGTACAGTTTCTTTCTGTGCTGAACACCAGGTCAAAAAAAACACCAAACTAAGTAGTCTGGTATTGTCATTATTTGCACATGCCATTGCCTTCTGCAAAGACTCAGACCACAAGAAACTTTAAGGATTCCTCTTTAACACACACACACTCACACTTGACACAAAGTAGTACTTAAGACCTCCCCCTCCTAAAACATACTGTTTTATATAAAAAAAATCAGAAATTTTTACTGAGAAACCCACTACAAATATCTAAGGAAGAAACTTAACAAGCTCAGTTTACATACCAGTAAATATGACAGGTTTTTGGGTTTGTTTTGAACGTCCATTTAATTTTTAATATTGGATATTCATTTTGTAAAAGATGGGTGTAACAAAAAATTGAAAAATCCCAGAATTTATGAGCTCTATGAAAACAACAAGCTAAGTCTTACATGACACAAAAGATTGCTTCAACAGTTTGCTGGTTTTGCACTGCTGTTTGTTATGAGCAGCACAGCAGATTCACATTCACTATATTCTTCATAATTTGTTCAATCAAGTCTTTTTCAGGAAAAACTATAGCCAAAAATAGACACTATCAGGCTCAGCCCCACGCTCCAGCCTATGGACCAATCCCTTGATCTGGAGTAATAAATAAATTAGCTGATGAGAAGTTCTATGAAAAATTAAATAATTATTGAAATGTTTACATTTAGTCTAAACATTTTTTTCTTATTTTTTTCCTCTCTACTTTGATCCAAACACTTTTCCTTATGTATGATATTGTTATCACTATTGAGTAACTTTTTTTTCTTTCAAAAAAAGATTTTATTTGATTATAAAAATCTCAATATGGGTAAGAGTGGATGAGAAAACAAATCCAGTACTTATTCCATTTTTTTTCCTTGAGAGCTGATTTTAGTTAAACACAACCCAGTCGCTTTCCGTTATTAACAGAATACGCATCATGCTAAATGGAAATAACATGATTTTAAATGCATTATTTCAAGTATCATTTAAGGCACTACTATTGGTACTTACCCACATTGATCGCCCAGCCTCTATCAACAGCAAGTTTTCCTGCCTTCAGAAAATTAAAGTGAGAACTTCATGAATTAACGAGGCAACCATTTAACACTGTCTGCTTCCCCCCCCTCCAAAAATGGAACACTTAGCATTTGAATATACCCACTGAATTTTTGTGTGTTTTACTGCTGCAGGTCATCGAATCAGATCACTGAATATGAACCATATAAAACTATCCTCAGCCTAATCAGTTGAAAAAATGTTTGCTATTTCATCTGCATTTAATTCTCTGGCAGTTGAACAGATCTACAACTGCACTTTACAGAGATTAACATTGACTTCTAGCAGACAAATGAAAATGGGCAAGTACCACTGTTGGCAAGAGTAAAAAATTAGCAAGAATCTCCTAATATCCTTCCTGTTCATGTAAAAACAGGAGAAACATTGAGTAGAAATCCTGAAAATACAGATTAACATAGTTTCAGGCTCGGAGAGGGGATAGAAAAACACTACAGTATGAGGTGTCCTGTGACTTACTTTTAAAAATATGTAACATGCTTCGTACAGAATATTACCAATCCTTTTCACACCAATAGAGAAAAATCATGCCTGTATCTTTTCTTTGACCTCACGTGACATTCTGGGAAGGGAAGGTATTGACAGAGAGAGATACACAGGGCTTAAATGATTAAATTTTAATTGAAGAACCAAACTTATTTTGGCCAGGAAGAGTCAACCAAGTGTTTAACTGCAGTATTGTGTTAAGTGTCATGTTAAAAAAAGAAAAGAAGATATTACTAGATGCAACTGAAAAAAAGGAAAGTAAAAACAGATTATTCTTTTCCATAATCATGGAAAAACGTATTACATATCATACATGAAAAGAAAACACATTATCTGTGATTTACATACTTCCTAGAAATTCCTCACCAATAACCAATCTTCCCACATGTCCTGGTTTCAGCTGGGATGGAGTTAATTATCTTCTTTGGAGCTAGCAGGGTGCTGGGTTTTGGCTTTGATGAGACTTCTCAGCTCCTCAGGCCTTGCTAGCGAAAAGGCTGGAGGGGCACTAGGAACTGGGAG
>JAVJGJ010000047.1:4538804-4550646 GCA_035590215.1 Microhierax caerulescens | reverse complement strand
CACTGTGTAGTTTCTGAACTCCAGCTCTAATATGGCAATGAATGATAAAAAGGGCAGAAAAGGTTCCATTAATTACCAGCTTTCTTCTCCTTGGCTCCACCTATTAACCATTTTCTTTCCTCCTACTCCCTCAATACCTCTAATGGCAATCCTCAGGCAAAATTAAATGTCTGGCAACACTTATACAACTCTTCTGACCACAGCACTAATTTAACTAATTAGAAAACAATTCTGTTAAGGTGAAATGGGCTACATCTCATTTGAGTTCAGCTGAGCTGCTTATGTAGTGTTTACAACAGAAAAAATAGACGAACATAACTTTAATCATTAAAATGAGCAAGGTGGTATTAAATATAAACACTCACCTAGCCTCAGGAGCACGAAACCATGCATCTCCTCCCAGACAGTATTGAGCAGTTTGGTAAATATGTGCTTTACAAATTGGTTCTGTATTACCAATTTTGAAGCTTCCCATTCCTAGAATTTGTCTGTATTTGAACGCTGTCAACACTAATTCAGTTTCTGCATTTGCCAAAGTCCTGCCATACCTATCGCTGCTTGCCCAAACCACCCCTCATTATCTCTTACGCTTCTGCAAATTATAGACCATTAAACTAGGTATGTCCTTCACCTTGGCAGTGGCTAACAAGCAGCAAACTCTACTCATGTTTAGGACTGCACACTCACTTCCCTCGACAGGTCTCTAGGGCTGAAGCCTTTGAGCTATACAAAATATTACAACTCACAGGTTTATAGTTTTGATCAACAAGTTTAAATATGAGCAAAGTGAATCAAGAGCACCTTACCATTATTGTTCCTCCTGTCTGGGTTCGTAGAGGCTTCAAAACTTTTCTTTGAACAACGAAATTGGGAAGAAAGGCAACTGGTGGAATTTCTGTGATTGTAGCCACAACAAATGACCACTACAAGGGGGGGGAAAAAAATTCCAATTAATGTAGCCTAATTTAACGATGACGTTTAGATCTCTCATCGGTTGCTCTTTACTGAAAAGGAGCTCACGGGTCCTTAGCAAGATTTTTAATATTTTTAGATAGAGGTGACCACAACAGTCCTTATTAGTAACTTCCAAATAGGTTTGCCCTTGAATTGTTAACTATGAGAACCATCCCTTTCAATCACCACCACTAGGTTTTTCAGATTTTAGCATCAAGTGGTAATAAATCAGCAATTTTTCAGCAAGCTAGTATTTCACAAAATATAATACCCCTAGGATTGGGAGGAAGAACTGTAAAATGTCCTTCAGCAGTATTAATAGCAAGGTATGCTTGATAGATTGTTCAAACCTAAAATATCTTTTCCTGTGTCAAGTCAAAAGGATATACCAAGGAGAAAAGAAAAACAAACAGACAACTCAACTAAGAAGTTCAAATACTTTAGCGAACATACAGTGCCAATTTAAGCATTGAGAACTGATTAAAATTTATTTAGCATATTAAAAACTTCTGGAAAATGTTTCAAGGAAACGTTTTGTTAAAAAGTCGTGTCATCAAGAACAATTTGAAGGTTAGAACACAAAATATTTGCAATATGTAAATGCTTTTTTTGCAAACACATAGAGATTACTTCAAAGAACTTCTACAAACATTGCTACCAGCGATAACACTTCTAAATATATATCAAAGCGTAACTCATGAGCAAGAATATACCTCTTCAACCAATACTGAAACATTCAGGTACAGAAAATTTGACACCCTGTACAAGGCTTCTGAATAGATCCTACTGTCTTCAACACTAGAAATTTAACTAGATTCAGTACGTTCGTTGTCCGATTACCATTAGCTGTCTGTTTACAAATGACAGGATGTACAAGTGGTCAACTTTAACCAACAACAATCACATGCCAGTTTCAGAGTCCTCTGATATTCGAAAAATACCTTAAGCTACTTTGGCTTCCCTGTTACCAGTGTTTCAAGTACAAAGTACTATTGGGTGGGGTGGAGGGGCGGCATCATTCATAACGTTCTTAACTACTAACCATATTTCGTCAACAGTTCATTTTAAGCTCTTACGACTTTTATATTTGTAAAAACATTATTCTGTTACCATACTATCAGCTCTACATCATTAACAAAGCACTTTAAATTTTTTGTAATACAGTCAACTTTGATAAAGGTCCTTTTACAGTATCTTTTCACTTTTAAACACACACAATGTAAAAAAACCCAACCACCTAGATTCGATCCTTTTGTTCTAAAATGGAAATGGAAAGGTCACATTTGGATAAAATAGATTTTGACCTCAAATGCAAACAATGATCAAACAAAAACAAAATTTCATTAAGTTTTAACAATTTAAAAAAAAAATCTCAACAGGAAGAAGGGGAAACAACAAAGACCCAAATCAACACATACGCTGCTGCAGGTTTTTAAGTGAAAACAAGAAATCCACACATGGTAGAAGTAAAGAGCAAAAGCCATCTCTTTACAGCTGAGAACATTTACAGAACAGTACGAAGCCCAAAGACATTCACTGCTTCAGACTTGGTCCTTTACTGTGTTTACGTAATTCCTTACATACAGGGGAAAAGTCATCTGACTATGAGGAAAGTCTTGAGGTTCAAGAATGCAGCTACAGACTAAAGAAAATGCTTCTCAAAACACACCACTGTATTAACAAAGAACATGCTGTCTCAGACTGTAGATAGTTTCGCACTTTTTTTCCTTCAGTGTGCTAATTTTGTTTTCCAACATTTCCTGCAATAAAATCTCAGAACAACTGCATATATACTCAAAAAAGAAATCAAAAGTAATTGGTTTTATATAATTGTTTACTTTTTCATGGTGTAAAAATAAAAATTATTTTTAATCTATGAGGACTACATTAATTACATTTTTCAGGCAATCAGTTGGCTTCCATAACACAAATCTTCACATGTATTAGTTTTCTTTGAAAGAGAACAAGCTATTAATTTTTTTTTATTATTTAAAACCATTATTTTTTGTATTCTAATTGCATATACCAGAAAAATATCAGTTACTCTTTCTTTTGGTAGATACTTGCTCTCAGCCATCATCAAATTACTGATTCTCTTAAGACAGTTTTGTAGACATATAATTATTTAACTTAACAGAAATTAAAACTTGGTCTGGATTCAGGGAAGAGTAATAATCACAGCTAAACACTATTCGATAACATGCCTTCACTTACTCTTTTTAGTTACCAACTCCATTTAACTTCTTCATTTCATTTGCTAATATCATAAGACTTTCTAAATTATTCATCTTCCTGTGTTTTGGATAAATAATTCAATGTATGAATTTAAGTTTCAGTTTTCAAAAAAATTAACTCCCTGTTTTCTTAGAAGGAATAAAGTCAGGTTAACCCTTTATCAGGTATATTTTGCTTTAACACATGCCTTCTACTGTATTAACTACTAGGCAGTACCATTAATTGTGGCTAAGTGTAACACTATACCAAAATGTTACACCCAAAACCCCAACGAAACAAAACCAAAAAAACCCAAACAACTTCAAGTATTCTTAATTTTCCTTGCTTAAACCCAAACTCTATAATAACATACACATTTAATGAGGATATCCTAGCAGGATTTTACTTAAAAGTATTACTACTATTAACTTTAATTCCTTAACTATGAAAACTCTTCTTAGTGAGGTTAAATGACTTGACAAATTATTTCAAATTGTGAGTGTTCAAGGACTAAAAGTTAAGCTGAAAAACTAATATTAGGAAGATAAAGCTAAAGTAGTTGGCTTTTATGCTGATACGTTCCAAGTTAATACAAGCAGCACATTAATGATCAAAAACAACCTCTGGTGTGTTGCCTTTTGTTATGCATTCATTTCATTTCAGTATTATAAAATAGCCAACCTGTCAAATTTTGAAAAAAAAAACAACCAACATATATATACAATTTTGTTCTTTAGTATCTAAATTTACACTGTGTTTAAATCTTCAATATGCTCCTGCAGCTAGTTTCAGCTTCAAGGGAAAATTCACAGACTTAAAAGTCTAACACCAAGCAATTTACATGATTATATATTTAGAAGCTTGCCTGGGACAAAGCTATTTGGGTCTATCTTCAACATATAAAGAAAGTATGGTTTTAGCTTGAATTAACCTAAGATAAAATCATAAAGGAGAGTAGGAAGCTTGCAATTTCCACAAAAATTTCCAGGGCAAGTTATGAACGCACTAAGATTAGTAGGAACTGATGACAGCCAGGTGACGCACCTAAGAAAAAGCAGACAAAAAACAATTTTGGTGCATCAGTCTCCCAACCAAAGAGTTGATAACATTAAAAAGAAACAAACCACTGTTAACCAAATGCAACCTTATCCTTAAGAGGTTTGCTAGTTGCTTTAGCTGCAAAGAATGCCCTACAGCATTTGCACAGCTGTTTAAATACTGAAACATGTCAGACCATGTACCCTGTGACTATTCTTGTTCAGCGCTTTCTCCAAATATACTCAAATATTATCTTTAAAAAAATATTCCTGTATATTCCTACAGACCTTTACTGGCACATTAACATTTACAAGAAAACTTAGGTAAAAAGGATCAAATACATGTATCTGCTCTCATGACCTTTTGAATTAACATTTTACAGCAAAGCACCACTTGCCTAATAAATCTATCATTAATGACATTTGCAAAAAATTGAGCAAGGAAAAAACACAATGTAGGGAGGAAAGAGAGACAACAAACAACAGCACAAGAACTGCGTGAACTGAAGAACTGGTCAGAAAAAATGTAAGCACTTCTGAAGATGCTCATTTTATCCAAACCAAGTTTCCAGCTGCCAAGCCACCTATGGTTACAATTGCAATGCACACAGCCCAAAATGCATTTTGTGCTGGCTGCACACCTGAAAGTCACAAGTATCACAGGCTGAACCAACTAATTTACTAGCCTGCTTCTACTTCCTTCATTCCAGAGACCCCTAACACCTTCCTAGGCAGGCTGCCAGTACCACATTGTGACAAACAGGCAGGGACCTCTGGTCTCTTGGCAGATGTGCTCACATGACTGGGCAAGTGTCAAAGCACAGAAGCACCAGAAAATACTCCCTATCATCACATCACTCCACTGTTCACTAGGCATAAAAAAACTACACTTCTATTAAAATGATTAATTTTTTATTTTTAAATCCACATAATTTTCAAATATATAAAACATTAAAATGAAAAACTTGATTGATCACATGGTCTGAAACTAGCTTTAACCTCACTGCCTATCTCCTTTGAAGTTTCAGAACGCCGATATGCTGGAAATTCATTATTTTACGTAACACTAGAAAAAGGCAGTAAAGTGGAAAAGTACTGCAAGCATATTATCCAAAGTCCAGTCATTACCTTAGAGATCTAAATCCTTCAAGGGAATAACTTCAAAGGAAGAACTGTTATAACAATAACAATTCAAAAGGCCAAATTTTGTTTTAACGACTAGTCACGTTACCTACAGCAGGGAAACAGGAGACCTTCCTTCCAACACAGGACTGATTTCCAGTATGGTTTGATCTACTTTGTGCACACCCTTCTGTTTCTCTTCAGCCAGCACCCAGCCAGCCGCTTCTGCTGCTGCTAAGATACTAGACACCACCTCTTCTTACAAGCATATGGAATTTCCAACCAAATTCATGCTCAAATTTTAAATGAAGAATACTCAAGTCATTCATTAAAGAGACCTAGGCATTCCCAGAAACACAAGCACCTTTGTTGTCTTCAGAGCTGATCTAACATAGAACTATGTCATTTAATGGTAAATTTGTATTTTCTCGATTTAAAATAAAATCAAAACAAATAGCACAGAAGATTTGGGATAAGGGAACACGGATGATACCCAGGGCCTTTTCATGTCTAGCCACATTATTTTTCATTTGCAACTAAGGATTTTTAGCTTTGCTTCTTGGCAGGAATTCACTGGCATGACTAGTACAATATCCTCAGTTTTTGCAGTTGCAGGAAATACTCTCTCAAGAAAAGGGGAAGGGGAGATATACAGTTAAACACATCTGAATGCACCAAGACACAAACTACATAACAATTCCCCGTGAAGCCATCCTGTATGTACTAAAAATATTATTATGGTATTCCAAAGTGAACTATGCACATTACTACAACCTGCTCAAAGAAGTGATTCAGTAAAAAGAGGTGGGTGGTTCTATGGAATTAAAAGCTCAGTATCAAGAATAGCTGCAATAAGTTCACATGTAATGATGTACGAAATTGCACTAACTTTTATAGCACTGAATGAGGAAGCATAAGAGAACTCAGAAAAAGTAAAAGTGTAAAAAGTTCACACAAATAATAGATCCCTTACACACAAAAATAAAATATTCCAGAAATAGCAGTACAAAGACTCTTTCACTGTGGAAGGGCAAAGGTGACTCAAAATAACTTATTCTGAATTATGAACTGGAAGATTATTTTTCACATAAATCCCCTCTCTGCCTTCCAAGTAAACAGTTTCAAAATAAAAGGAACATCACCTGTGCTCATCTGTCATCCAGTTCCACCTACAGACAACTGAATATATTCAGAAACAGAGATCTCACATGTTTATGTTTTAGTTACACTGAAGTTTAATAAATGGATGTTTCATTTAGAAATACCCAATGAATGCTCTTTATCCCCTGTGAATATGTAATCCTGTATGAACTGGTATTGGAAACCTTCACACACAGGTAATATGCAAGGTTATGACCCTACACCGATCCTTCTACTCTCTCCACACTCATCTGACACTGGCAGTGTCTAAGTATGAAGCCAGTGCTTCCCTGCACAACAGAATCCCTGCACAGATGCCCCTTTGAGATTACATAAAGGCCAAACCCATAAAACAAATCTTGCTTTATAAAACATCCAATTAAGTACTCCATTTTAGTGCTCTCCAATGATTTTTCAATTTCAGAACTGCATTTTACCAGAGTAAATCAAGATTTACATTTTTGAAGACTAAAAGCCTGGTTTTATATATTTCAAAGACTTTTGGATCTTTGAAAATAAGAGAATAAGAGAAAAGAAATAAAGAGAATATTATCTACATCTCAAACATTAAAATCTTCCTTATGTTCATTTAACCTTCCTGAAATATCATTTCAGGTCACCTGTATAGCATGCTAGACCCTCTATACTATGAATTGCCTACCATTTCTATGTTTTTCTTTCAGTATTCTCAATGACAATGTTATCGATATCAAAATACACCACCCCATAATCTGTAATCTTGACTCTATAACAAATCTAGTAGGATATCTGTTGCTTTTGACACTAATTCCAGACAGTTTGTTTGAAAAACACATTAATATGTACAGCACCTTTAATTTATTAAGGTAGCGCCTTGTGTGAACAACCAAGAGATCTTCATCAGTAGCTTCCCGTGCCTGTACAATCAAGTCATCTGCAATTAGTTTTTCTTCTGAAACAGGAGAGAAATAACAATTGGCATTGTATACCACTGCTTAACTTCCCATATTCCACCCTGCCAAAGAAGCTGCTTTGACCTTTATGTAATAACTTCATCTGTAATGTAAAGCACTGAAACAACTTTTGTTTACTCAAGTGTTACTAATTTCCCAAATACATACCCTCTATACATGTAAGCTATCGAAGTAGCATGTATATCATAAATACTGATACACTCTGAAAATTTTCTGTAAACATGGTAATTTCTTGTTTAAACTGAAAGAAGAGACAGGTAGTCACAGCAGATGGACAGACACAAAAGAATCACAAGACTCCTTACAGTCTAGGGCGTGACACACCGGGAAAACGTTGGTGCTCATACTATCAAATACTCATCATTTTTAAACATGCCTTAAGAAATTCCACAGCTGACACTAGTACTTAATTCCCTACATCAGAGGAGAATTAAAAAAACCAAACACAAACAAAAAAATTGCTTGGATGTTCACGGAAGCAAACACGCTTAATTAGAGTATTTCTGTCA
Organism: Microhierax caerulescens; assembly: GCA_035590215.1. NCBI lineage: Eukaryota > Metazoa > Chordata > Aves > Falconiformes > Falconidae > Microhierax > Microhierax caerulescens. The sequence continues at coordinate 4,542,717 of JAVJGJ010000047.1, read as the reverse complement.
CACCCCTACCTCCATTTGATTTCAAGAAATACCAATGACAGCTATTGTTTCTTCCCCTTAGAGACCGAAAGATAGTTTATTTAAAAACCTAGTTTTATAACAGCAAGGTACAAAATATCACTCGAAGATTTCAGAATGTGATTATAGACAATACATTTGAACACATACATCTGGGCATACTCGCCAGAAAGTTCAAGTTAGGGTCAACTACAAAAGCCAAGTAGTGAAGAAAAACAATGCTGTTTTGCATATGATCACTACAAACAACACATACAAGGCATTGTGCTGATCTTCCCAGACAGATTTTGATATTTAACTGCTGCGTGGCTGCTGCCTTCTAAGACCACAACTTTTCTCTAACTTTACACTTGGAGGAGAAAGAAAGCAACTCACAAACATGAGAGATTTTGTTCTGAAGTGTTATAGAAGAATGGCACCTGCAACAATATTTGTTTTGGCAAGCTTACATTTCTCTTGACTGAGCCTCGAGAAACATTTCATTCATTCACTGGTGTCAGACAGAAAGCCAAACTGCTAACAGTTTCATTCTTGAGGAAGGAGAAGGTAAGTGTAGAAAGACTTTCACTGGCAATTTGCTAGAAGATGATAGGGAACAGTGTATGTCAGCTGTTGCCACGAGTTGCCACAGAGCCAGAGAAAACCAAGAGGTATCCTGTGGTTTCTCTCCTTTACAAAGCAAGGAGAGTAAAACAATTGGGAAAACTGATTTTTTTGTGAAAGAGTAAAGAGTGGACACCACACAGAAAAGAGCTAGAGGAAAAGACTACACAGAGCAGGAGCAGAAAGGCAAAGGTTTTGATTAGTTAAGAAAACAGTCATGGAACCCAAGACTTCATTATTTAAGGTTGACAGAAGGAAGATCCAAACCTCAGCTACTAAATGGAGTGTTCGAATTTGTTTAGCCTTGGCTAAATTAATACAAGACAGCCTAAAGCCAGAAGGGCAGTACTTCCAACTGCAAAAGATCATCAGTTGAAGGAGTCGTCAGGACCATAGAAACGGAAGAGGCCTGGCTCTCAGACCACCTTTGCCTTGGCCAGAAAAAAAGCCTTTTTTTTTTTTTTTTTTAAACTTGATGAACAAGCTTAAACTTTAGAAGAAGAGATTCCAAGATTTTACAGGCCCTGATACCAGTCTTGGTTCTTACATCTGTATTTCCTTAATGTGTTTCTGCCTGGATCTTCCAATAGCAACAAGCACCATTACAAAGCGTTCTGCCTGTCACCAGAGGCATATCAAAGCTCTTCCCAAACATTATCAGAGTAATATCGTAAGGTTGATAAAGAATGGATTTATACAAGCTGCACTTATCTTTCAGCCTGAAAAGTGCCATTTGCCGCCAACACACTGTCTGCAGTCTGAGTAACTGAGTTACACGCAGCAACAAACCAGTCCTTAGCACCTGTAGTTTCACAAGCTACAAGGAATGACCTTGCTCTTGCTACACCAGGTGTTAAGCAATGGCAGCACAAGGCTATAGCAAGCTATACACAGTACTCCCAAACTGCAATTCAGATCTTGCAAGCTAGACCATTTGTAAGCTTGGAGCAAACATAGGAAGGATTTTCCATTCACTGATACAAAACTGAAGTCCACGTCCTGTTTTAGAGCCAGGTTTGGTCCTCTAAAGAACGAAGAAACTGTATCTGCAAACAGCAGCTAACCTCAAGAGGAAACTTAAAGGAAATATTGCTCTCATACATTAATCTAGAACGGAAAGTCTTTGAATCATTAAAAACCTGTTAAGTATTAAAACACAGCACCCTGTGCTACGTCCATAAGGCTCTAGCATTCTGCACATAACAGGCTAGGCTGCAAGTCAAGATTCTGGTGCTCACTTCAGAGGTGGGAATAATTCTCAAATGTTCCATATGAATGTTTCTTGTAAAGGCCAAGCAATGAAATTCTGCTTACTTCATGCTTTCATTCAAATCACAAAGACCAGAAACATTTCAAGATGGCCTAAAACATTGCTATGCTCATATTTTTCCTTCCTCCTTTTTACTCAATCTTGTAAAGCTCTGGGCCAGACCTAAATGAAACAAACTAGTTACTCTGACCAGTATTATTCTGCCTCTGTGGATAAAAATAATTTCATGAACTTGAATTTTCAATCACATTTCAGTCTTCACAAACAGCATGACCAAATTGAAACCAAAATTGTGGTTTCATTTAATGGAGCAGGCTGCAAAATACATTTTCAAAGGACCGTGAAACAAACCTTTGTATTAAAAAGCCCTGTCGTGGTATGTTTGCTCTAACATTACAATTTCATCATTTAAATACTTCACAGACAAGATCTTCACCAACGTGTAACACAACATGCAAACCATCTCAGAAATTCCACAATCAATTTAAATTGTTAATATTTAAGTCTGCAAATATATAAGAATACTAAAGCACTCCACATATGACTAAAGGACATGGCTTAAACCTACAGAATGAGCAATGAAGATGTACAGTCACTATTATAGTGGCAATTATTAATGTAAGTCTGCACTAATTACGTAATTCCTATTAGCTTTTATACAAATGCTGGTCTAAGAGGTATCTTCTGTTATTTTACCTTTCAAGAAGTTGATTACTTTTCCCCATTTCCCTGCATCGAATGGATGCAGCTTCTCAAGTCCCATGAATGTGATATTGTAGTCTGGAGAATATATGATAGGCCAGCATACTGATGGAGGATCCTCATACAACTCAGTTCTGTGAGGCCTTGAAAAGCCAAAAAGAAACTAGTCACCATTTTTAGCAACTATTTACAAAGCTGATTTTTTTTTCTTCACTAAAATCCAAAATTAAAAATTAGAGTCCTTATTAATACCAACTTTGTATTAGGAATGATTCCTGAGGACGCTATTTCCAATGGTTACTGAAGGAAAAATTTGGTTGTTTAACTGCTCCTCAGCAGCAGAGTCAGGGAGAGTAACATCCCTCACTTCCAACCAATACAATTAAACTCTTGACCTGACCAGTAGCGGGGAAAAAAGAATAACTGAAGGTTGAAAAACGTACTACTGAGTTATGCATATAAAGATCATCGCAGACTAATTAATGGAAACATTTGATTCACTCCCCTCATCTATCCAAGCTCATCAAGCAGCACCTCTACCTTAGAAGGTGAATCCAGTTTTACCTTAAACAAATGTGTTATTAGACCCACATTTTAGAGTCTGTATCAAAACACAATTGAAAAAAACAAGGCACGCTGCTCCTAGACATGACACTTCTAACACCACTAGGTTGGAAAGATTTCTAGGATCCCTTTCCTAGAAGCAAGAGATCATTTTGTGACCAGCTCAGCACCAGTAAAGCAGCTTGTGTTTGTATTTGTGTAGAGTGCAACCACAGGACAGGGTCTCAACTCTAGATCTCATGCCAGTGACCCTTAACAGATGTTTCTCTTTACCCCGAGCCCAAAGTCTTGTATTCTCCAAACACGAGGAGAGACGACACAGCCAGCTCAGAGACCTCCTTGACAAGCCGTTCAGGGAGGGGGCAGCCAGCACCATGCCCTGCGCCCACAGAGGCACAAGGCAGCACCCCAGGGACACCTGCGTGCTGACTGCGCTCAGCCTGTCGCAGCAGCGGCGGCCTCCCTGCCCTGCCCCGCACCCCGGGCCGCTCTCCCTCCCTCGGAATGAGCTGAACTTTGCAAAAGGTTTCCCAGCTCACTGACCAAGACAGAAGGGCCCTTTGTCAGGTGAACAATGCAGACAGAAGCACCCTTATTGCCAGCGTAAACATGCTCAGAAACACCCTTTAAAATCCCGTTAAAAACAAAACTGAACACATTAACCAAACATGAAGACAAAGGGTTTTTTTCACCAGAGCCCGCTGCCCCGCAGCCCGCAGCCAGAACCCAGCTCCTCGGCCCCTTCCCGCAGGGGAC
>JAVJGJ010000047.1:4479313-4515791 GCA_035590215.1 Microhierax caerulescens | reverse complement strand
CCCCGCCGCCCTCCCCCATCTTCTCGCTCTTCTTTCTAGTGCTTCCTCCCCTGCCTTGCTCTTTCTTCTAGACCCTGGTATGGGATCAAGAGCTAGTGCCAGAAATGCTTCCTGTTGCTTGCTTCTCAGGATCTAATTTTGATCTCTGACAAGACTAGCTCTCACTGTTGTATGCTGATGTGCTGCTGAAGATCTGCTGTAATTGGAAGATGATATAATTTGCAGTTTTTAATGCCATTTAAAGCAAAAGTTTCTTTTTCTTGTTCATGTAGAACACAATAGTGATCCCTCTGTGTGTTACAGCAGCGTACTGCCACTATACTTGCTATACAGCCTATTTGATTAGTGCCTTATCCTTTCTGTACTTGACTCTGAATAGGAGTTAGCTGTAAATAGAATGTGCTTTTGGTATTGCTGGATGATATTTGAGGGGTCATCAAATATTTCATATGTTGTGTAAAAAACAGTAGTCATACAGATTTTTTTTAATATAAATCCATAGTAAACCAAGCCTCTGAAAGGTCCTACTTTCAGGTCCTGAAACCTACCGGTTCAGGTAACTGCCTAAAATAGCAGATGTCCTTTTGTTAATAAAACTAAAAATGTTTTTTTATTAAAAAAAAAAAAAAGTAAGAAATTCAGTTGATAATCTGTATCCTATTTTAAACTACCATTAAAGGCCAAATAGTATAAAATCTCTGGTTCCCTACTCCAGTGACAGCTAAGAGTTAACCAGCATTCAGCCGTAAAAGCTTTAAAGTTCCTTTATAATTGTGGAGTGTATATAAGTTTACAGCTAAAATTCAATGCAAACTTTAGTTTATCTTTGTGCTTTCCTTTTTCTAGCCTGAAAAAGGTCCTGTAATTAGGTTTAGTTTAACAACACTGCTATTAGTACAAACTGAAGTGGTTATGTATTGCAACACATAGCCGTATATTAAAAGAACAAATACAAAACACAGTGAAACCCCTGTTGTTGTAAACATAATTAATTTCAGACTATAAGAATGCAAATTAATAAATAACATTCTAATGGCAGAGAATATTAAGCAATGTAAAGAACTAAATAATAAAAGTCACTTCCATACATATAATGCTTATTTAAAAAAAGCCACCGTGCATATTATGTTGGTTCCACATACTTAGCCTAAAATGCCTACCAGCAAAGTACAGAAAAAGCCTTACTGGTTGTGAATACTAATGTTGTTTAAAGAAACTTGCAGAATGTTGGAAAACCTTCATAGTTGCCTAAGAAGCTACAGAATAACGGGAAAAAACCAAATTGTTTGCTCTTGAATTAATCTCTCTATATGGTTAAGTTAAATGTACTACTAATATAGAAAATAAATTGTATTATTTTAGAAACACTGTAAACCCTAGTATTAAAAAAATCCTCGTATTTGTGTACTTAGCTTATGTATCTAGAATATAACAATTTTTAGGCTTAAGCTTCTAATTGATGTTTAAATTGTCTATTGTGTGCTACCATGAGTTGTTCTTTCCCTTGATCAGATAAAATACTTTGAAACTGCTGAGTTAGCAGTTGCTAGTCTTGTTTCAGAATCCTCTAAAACTATTTTTTGTTTAGGCAAAGTATTGTTGGGAGCACACCAATATTACAAATGTAAAATTCTTTAATGAATTTCTCCCAAGACAAAAATACCATACTGCTGTGCAGTGTCCAATGAACCTGTACGCCACCATTAACACGCACAATTAAAAGTGTTCTGACAGGGGTTGTGCCCTTGGACTGCAAGCTTTTGGGGCCTCGTTATTTGGACAGTGCTGTATGATAAAATCCAGACCCATATGTAGGGGAACTAGAGAGCTGACACAAATGTATTTTTGTTTTGTGTGAAGTTTCTGTAAGAAATGCAACATTTGCTTCAAACTGATTGCTTCAAAACAAAGGGATCTTGGTGTCTTGTGGGACTGAATTTTGTCTTCAGAATTGTGCTTTTCACTGCTTAAGGTTGAAAACACAACTTGCAATTTTATTCCAGTGACTACAGCTGGATTGGTCTGTGTTCACCTGGACTGTAACTCAACTAAGATAATTGAACTTACTGTGATATGTTATTTTTTTTTAAATGGATATGATTTAGTTAACAAGTGTGGTTTGACTATGGCTGGGTGGCAGGTACCCACCAAAGCCACTCTATCACTCCTGTCCCTCATGAGATGGGAGAGAAAGTATAATGAAAGGCTTGGAGGTCAAGATAAGGACAGAGAGATCACTCAGCAATTACCATCATGGGCAAAACAGACTTGTCTTGGGGAAATTAGTTTTAATTTATTACCATTCAAATCAGAGTAGGATAATGACAACTACAAGTCAAAACTTACAAAGACCTTCCCCCCATCCCTCCTTCCCTCCCAGGCTCAACTTCACTCCTGTTTTCTCTACCTCCTCACACTCTTCCCCCACTCCAGTGTGGTGTCCATCTTACGGGAGACAGCTCTCCATGAACTTCTCCAATGTGAGTCCTTCTCATGGGCTGCAGTCCTTCACACATTGCTCCAGCGTGGGTCCCTTCTGTGGGGTGCAGTTCTTCTGGAACAGACTGCCCCAGTGTGGGTTTCCCGTGTGGTCAAAAGTTCTGCCAGCAAAGCTGTTTCAGTGTGGGCTCTTCTCTCCGTGGGTCCACACATTGTACCAGCAAATCTGCTTCAACATTCAATCATGCTTCAAACATGCTTCCCATGGGTCACAGCCTCCTTTGGGCATCCTCCTGCTCCAGCATGGGGTTGTCCTGGGGCTGCAGGTGCATATCTGCTCTGCTGTGGACTTCTGTGGGCCGAGGGAGACAGCCTGCCTTACCATGAGCTTCACCACAGGCTGCAGGGAAATCTCTCTTCCGGTGCCTGGAGCACCTCCTCCCCCTCCTGCACTGACCTTGGTGTCTGCAGGGTTGTTGCTCTCACATATTTTCACTCCTTTCTTCTGCTGTAATTGTTGCTCAGATTTTTTTTCCCCCTTCTTAAATATATTATCCTGGAGGGATACTGTCACCTATTGGCTTGGCCTTGGCTATTGGTGGGTCCATCTTGGAGCCAGCTGGCATTAGCTGTGTTAGACATAGGTAGGGGAAGCTTCTAGCAGCTTCTCACAGAAGCCATCCCTGTAGCCCTTCCTGCTACCAAAACCTTGCCATGCAAACCCACTACAACAAGAAATTTTGTTTTTCATTGTTTTGGATTGGTTGGTGCTATCAGTAATAAAAATACGTAAAACTTACATCTGGGGAGAAGGGCATGTATGATACTGCTGTTTGTTTAAAAGTCTCCTTTGGCTCCTTGCTGAGTTAGAAGATTCTTTCCTGTAGATCACAGGTGGGCATTTTCAAACATCCTCCAGAAGAAAAGTCTAAATCAGTCCAGCTTCACCATCTTTACCAGGTGGGGATCTAGTGCCCGGTTTAGATTGCATTTACTGGATAATGCAATGTTTTCATCAGAACTGCTGTTATCATCTGGGAGAAGCAATTCCTGAACAGCGGTGTCATGAGTGCTTTCTTTCATTGTTTTAAGCCTTCAAAGGACCCTTGTGAAAGAGCTCTGACTCAAGACCTCTGAACAAACAGCTATGGCTGTTTCAGGTACTTAATTCATTAGCAGCTTAAGCAGGGTGCTGGGCTCTGAGCTGGGGGCCAGGCAGGGTGCCTTTCTGCTTATTGTGCAGTAACTCCTGAAGGTGTAGCAGGAGCAAGGAATTCTATGGAGAAGCTGTGACCCAGTTCTCCCAAATGGTTAGTCAGCAGCTCGTCCCAGTTCCGGAGTGGCGATGCTCTTTAACTGTGTGCAAGATGTATGGCCTGCTTGAACATTGCGATCGCTTTGGGCAGTCTACATTCAGGCCTCACCATTTCTACCATCATTGCTACCATCTCTAATTTAATTTCAAGAGGCATGTTTTTGAATAACTTTTAAATACTTCCATCCCACCTGCTGTTCATCTTGACACTTTTGGCACACAGGAAGTAGGAACTGGGCTGCACAGCCATGGTGAGGAGGAGCTTCCCACAAGCTCATTCCTGAAGCAGGTGTCTTTAGAAAAGCCATACCAGTCAGAGCAGGAAGTAACAGATGCATCAATTTTAGATAAGCATTCCATGTAGGCTTATGTTTCAACAAAGGTGATTATGCAACTTTGCATGGTTTACAGTGTTGTGTACTTCAGCTAAACAGACTGACTATATTTTTATTCTTATTTCTTGATTAAAAAATGTTGTTTCTTAGTTGTTCAGAGCCTCTGCCATAGCAAACACGTAACTGTGATGTGCTGGCATCAGGGAGAACTTCCAGGGGTTTTTAAGTGTTGATTCAAACAGTTTTAGAATGCAATTAGAATGCAAGTGGTGAACAGGCCTTTAGTTAAAATTATTCTACATCTTGCTTCAATATTCTGTATGTGTTTTTGCTTATCCACACCTCTAAGCTAATACTCAGGCCAGAGGCTTTGTAACTTCATTAAGTAGCTGGGTATAGCTCTGAATTGCATTTGATAGTGAGCATCCTACAATAGAGAATGCTGTGTTTGTCTGCCTGGGCTCTGGTGGGCTTCTGGCTGTGCTTTCCCCCTCCTTCAGCCCTCACTTGCTTTTGCAGAAGTCCTGAAGGAGCTGTTGCAATTCTGACAGTGTAGCCTGTCTCATGTGAATTATTTTGGTGGCTTTTAAACCAGACCTTTGATTTCAGTCTAGCAGTAACTTAAATCCTGCTAACACAACCAAATAATATTGTAGGTCCTCCACCAGGCCAGAGGTTGCAAGCATAGAGCTGGCAGATCAGGATGAGCGCCAGTGTTCACAGAAAGCTGTTGTCCAGGCACGGTCCTCACAGCCCACACGTCTGACAAGTATCATCTTTGCTGAAGATACAAGTAAGTTTTAAGTTTTGTAAGCATACCACTGCTTGTTTATGGGGATCCTGACATCCTTCAGAAACAAAGCAGAGATTTATGAGTGCACAAAATAAGAAATTTCTGTCCATATGCATAGTGATTTTAGACTTTCCATGGGTATAGTTTCAAAGTTCCGTTTGTTAAACACCTCAAATAAGTATTAAAGATGTTAATAGAAAAACAGGTAATTCCTTAAGAAAAAAAAAGGTGGGTAGAGTGGCTGAAAATAATTCTCAGTACCTACTTTTTATATAATGCAAATTCAGATGTTTTGCATCTTGAAAGCTGGAAATTGCTTTTGTGTCTGCCATACAGTGTGCCAGGTTAGTTTTTATAATGGCAGATAGGCAAAACCATGGTCAATTAAACGTCTTGCAGTCACTAAATGAAGAAGTATATAGGAGTTTATCATCTGTGGGTAAAAGTCATTAAGTTCTCTAGGACATAGACTACGTCTGGTAGTTGCACTGTAGAAACTCTTACTCTGTGCTCGGAGAAAACATCTGTAATTATTAGTGTAGGTGGAGATCACTGCTTTTTTAAATATTTGTTCTAAAGTTCAGTGAGCAAGGGAACTGCTTTTCCTGCTTGCTTAGCCACAATCACCATTTGACCAAGAGTTTATTAGTCAAGGTCATGACCCAGTTTCAGTTCCTTCAGTGTCTTGTGCCTTTGGCTACATTTGAGGTGCATTTTGTCTTGGTGGTGCTCTTGATAAGCATGTCCAGTGTTGCTGGTTTCATGTGGTCTTTCTGATGTCTCTTCAAGTGACTGGACAAGTGCTTCGTTGTGATGCTATAGTTGACATAATTCATGATATCCAAATTGTGTCCACAACAAGAGAACTCTATCTTGAAGATTCACCACTGGAGCTAAAAATTCAGGCTTTGGATTCTGAAGGTAAGAGATTTACTAGTAAGAGATAAAATATATGTTGAAATTCTAATTGTCTGACGTGCACAGGTTTTACTTGCAACACAGTTGAATGCTAGAAGCCAAGCTGAGTAATTTAAAGGGAGCTTTTCGGATAATACATTCAGTAGCTTATTTTTTTTTTAAGTGTAAAATCTACATATTACCTGAATAGGAAGATTAAACACTGATTTCCAGCAACTTTTTCTTGCCTTTTTTCCTTTTTCCCCCCCCCCAAGAAAGCTATTGCTAGGGGTATTTATAAAAAGTCAGAATTTAAAAAAATAAAGGTATCAGTTCTTAGCAATTCTGCCTCCAGATTAGGAGTAGAAATGTAATGGAAGAAGTCCCAGCACTTGTCCTGTTAAAGTGTTCCATTGTGATTTAACTAGGCTGAGCAAGGCTGGACAGGGATGTGAGGTAAGTCTGTTCAGGTTTGGGAGTTTTTCTCCTTTTTTTCGAGGTAGTCTAATAAATTTTGCAAAAGAACATTTTGTCTGAGTCCATTTAAGTGTCCAACAGTATCTTTAAAGATGATGTTGAAGACCAAACCACCTATTGCTTGGATTAATATCCCTTAATTATTATGCTCGCTTTTGGGAGGTATCATTTAGGATCATAAAAGTCAGTGCATTTGGCTGAATGCATCATTATTTAATTAGGAGCAGAAAACTTCTGCTTTTCCTGCTGTTTGTAGTATCAGAAAAAGAGCCATGATGCTGCTAAGAATTTCATGGTTTAGTTTCAACAGTCTATTTTTATGCATGCATCAACACTTACACAAACCAAGTGATTTTTAGGACAACTGCTGGGCTGAAAGGAAATTATATGTAAAGCAGCTAGAAAAGATTGAATTCTTTGTTTTGGGTGATTAATGAGCTCATCCTACATCTAGGTTTTTTGTAAGTCATGAATACCAGGTTATGATGTTAATAATGAAAAGTAATTTTGTTTTCTTACGCGTAATACTGGATTCTTGGCTTGGAGTTTCTGCAAACTTTCAAGCATGCTCAACAGACAAATTTGTGTTGGAAGCCACCCAGGTTAGAGTCTGAACAGGAGCAATGGTTCCAAACTCACAAAGAATGTTTAATCTGCATGACTGAAACAAGGTGTTGATTAGAAGCCATAGGACTAAACTTCCTAATCTTAAATTTAGAAGATCAGGATACACTCAAAAGCTTTGAAAATCAGTTTTTTGACCCAAGTGACCTTGAGATCCATTCTTGGGAGACCTTTAGACATATTGGACTCTCAGTGGTCTTTCTTGGAACACTCTAAAAAATAAATTCAAGAGCAGTGGCAAGTTTATTGAGGGACGTAATTGTTCAGGAAAAGTCAGAGAACTGACTAAAGGACTTCTGAACACTTTTTAATTTAATATTCAGAAGGTGAGAAAATGAATATAAAATTCTCCAGTTCAATGAGTATTGGGAAAAATCTGCTTAATTTTGCTGAAAACTTGCACAAGGAACGGATGTCAAGCCTGTTAATGCAGCCTGTGTGAGAGGGGGAGTAGATGCTTTGTATCAATAATTGTACATATACAATGTTGTAGTGACAGAGCTTTTCCCCTGGTATGTAGAGTTGTTAAGTAGGCTCTAGGGAGGTACCAAGTGCAATTTGCTTTGGGCAGGTAGCGATTATTGTATTTTATATTGCCAGATTATTACATTTGGTATGGGTCAGACCATTTGTTAATGATGATTCTAATCTTGTGTAGAGTAGTAGAATCCTACTATGAATTATACGGAGTATATCTTCAGGAATAGTTTATTTCCTTATTCTCTTCCACATATATATTGACCAGTTATTTTTTATATAAGCTGTATTTTTTAATCACTTACATAACACGTACAAAAAGCAAACTACACTTTTTAATAAGCTACTTCAAATATAAACTCAGTCCCCAAATACTGCTTTTCAAAGATCATTAATGCAAGATAGGAAGATGGTCATAGACATCTTTGGCCAAATAAAGTATAGAATATAGAGTGGGAAAAAAGTCACATATTTTCTTTTATCTGTTGAACTTTGCCCAAGTTATTTTATTATGACTTACCTAGAGGTGAGTTAAATAAGAGAAAGGCTTAAATACGTGAGCTTGCATTTCTTTGGCTGTGAGTGTGCAAGGAACACTGGCTTCCTGCCACAGCAATGGAGCACAGCACATCAAGAGATCTCTCCTTGTTTACTGGGATTTACTCCAGCCTTGCCAGTGAGAGACACATTTCTGCTGAAGCGTCACAGAGGAGGAGCAGCTCTGGGCGAGGTTATGGTTGTGGAGTGGGAACACAAGTCACTGCCTATGTTGACATCTGAGGAGCCTGGGAGGGTAATACCTCCTGACATGTAATACCATACCTGACAGCTGACAGCTGGCCACAGGGCAGCTGGTCTGCAGCTCCTGTTATAGCTGTGTGATCCTTCAGGGAAGGATAAAGATGTACTATGGTTCGTCAGAAGTGCTGTATTACCTGTCTGCCTCCTTGAGTGCCGCTGCTGCTAGGCTTAACCTGGAGACAGCCACTGCCCACCATGCTGCGGAGATATCTGATCCTGTCTTTAATGAGTGAGACCCTGCATTGTCTGGGGAATGCCCATGATAGTTTCTTTGATAACCTGACTTTGTCTTTGTAATGAGGGACCCTGACAGGAGCCAGGACACCTAGGCCCAGTGGTGTTTCAGAAGCTGTAAGGACAGTTTCATGCTTTTGCGACCAGTTGGCTGCAGCACTGTCTCTGTCCAGGCATAGCCTCTTCATAGTGCTGCCATGGGCGTTTCTCCACTGACCTTGTTATTTTTGGTTGCAGCAAAACAAGAGTGCAATACAGCTTTGCAAAGCCAAACCATCCGTCATTAAAGAAAGTCAGACTTGAATGCATGTTAATTAATTCATTCTGAATCAATTTTAATTATATTGCCTTGTGTGTTTAAAGTTTTGTGTTTAAAATCCTGTTTATCTGGGATGTGGAGCTATCTGCAGTAAGTTGTATAGAAATGGGAGCAACAACATAGGCTGTGTGTTGTGTTACCTTGCCTTAAAATATTTTTGTGGCTTAAAAATGCCATAAACCTTTAAGCATAAGAATTTGATGATAAATCTGCTTTGATTCTTACTTTATTAATATAGATATAAATGTCAAGGGAATAACACAAATGAAAAAATACTTTAAAATATAGTAAATATTGGGATTTCAGTTCAGTGTTTATTTGTGCAACTTCTGCAATTCAGAGCAAGACTCATCTTGAAGGTTGTAAGGTCTTTCATATTAGCAGCTCATTACACTTAAATACTATCATGGTAAGTCTTTGTTTTCAGTCTGTTCCTTTCCATTCCTTTTTATCATTTACAATTTCTCATGTTCTAGTAGTTCACAGTTTCTGAAAAGAAGGTGCTCAGTTTGAGTTCTTTGAGTGAAAACTTGTTCCTGTTACGGATAAATCATGGTTGTGCTCAAAACCAAAACAGTAATTGTGGGAAGTGCAGTTCACTCAGATCCACATGTTTCAAAATGAAAGATTGTTTAGCCACTTGAGGGGGGAAGTTTATGTCCTGCTAATATCCAAGAAATGGTAAGGGTTTTGTGGTCAAAGGGGAAAGGAGGTGGTGGGTGCCAAGGATGTCTTAGGGACTGACAAGTGGATGATAGGTAGTGGCACCTGCACCTATCTGATGGGCTTTGTGAAAACCATAAAGTGGAATATGGTGTTGCAAAATGTGAACAGAAAAGCCACTTAACAGAAACATCTTAAATTTGCAGTAGTAAAGTCAGTAAAGCAAGGTAGATCATGATTTTTAACTAAATACAGGTAGTGCTTCTTTTGGGGGTAAGATACAGAAATTTTCTAGGGGGAAGAAGTCATAGTGTTCCAGGAAGACTGTATGCTTTTTGGTATTTCTGTTTTAATTTGATTGTTTGATTTATAGGGAACACTTTCAGCACATTGGCAGGATTAGTCTTTGACTGGACAATCGTAGAAGACACAGAGGCTGATGGCTTCTCAGATTCCCACAGTGCATTACGGTATGTTAATTGAATTTTTTCTTGAAAGTCTCATGTTTGAGTGTGTAACTATTTCCCCATGTCTAGCTGTTGCAAGCTGATGCCTGAAATAATGCTTATGGCTCAGTTGTTTCAGGATGTTTTTTTCCCCTGCTCAACTTCATGGGGACTTCTATCCCTGTTTAATTTAACAATTGAGTGTTAGTGAGCAGCCCAGGTAGCCCTAATGCAACAACTAGAAATAAACAGATGCAATTGGTGATCTTCCTGAAACTTCTTGTGCAAAGGAAAGATTTATCAGTAGGATTGTTATCTCAGGATTTTGGCAGACAGGCTTATTTTTAGATACTTTTTCTGAAGGAAGAAAGTCCTCTTCTATTTCAGAAAGGAGCTCTCTGAACTTGAAGAGTTTCAAGTTTCAGTCAACACTTAGTACTGTTATTGAAATAGCTTTCAAAGTAGTTAATCTTTAAATTGGAACTGACAAAGTGGCTGCTTGTGAGCTAGCTACAGCTCATAAAGCCAGGTGACATAATTAAATGAAAGGTATTCAATGAAGGTATTCAATATATTGTCTTTCAGACAAAGCAATTAATGGAAAGCACTTGCTTGATAAATAAGTCATGATTCTTGGTTCATCATTTGTACTGGCTCAGTAAGTTAACTGGAATTTAGAAGTGCTGTATTTTGTGGAACCTTCTGTCTAAAGATCTTGAATGCTTTTCAACTCACTAATGAGAGAAGTGGTTTTTAGCATTTCTGTACAATAAGGAGATTCTTCCTGCATTTAATGGAGGTGAAGTTCTTGCCCAAAAGTCAGAAAGTTCACCTGTGGCAGGGATAGGAATAGAATCCAGACCCTATGATTATATTTTTTTTTAATGTTTTTTTCCTCCTGTATTTTTCACTGACCATCTTTGACCTCTGTTTTGGTGGTGGTGTGTTTCTGTTTGTGGTTTTTTTTTGTGTTTTTTTTTTTTTATTAAGCATAGGTACTATGTAGTTTTACAGTGATGACTTCGTTGTTCTGTTCTTTGGTGACTTCAAACAGAAATTTGGGTTTCCATCCTTATTAAAATAACCAGAATTGAAAGCTGCTTAGCAGTAAGGGATATTTTTCAAATTGAACTCCAAGAATTTTACCTCTGTACTGATGCCAGCTGGTGTCAACACAGCAGGACCCTGTTATCTGTGGTATTATGCTAGTATTTATGTGGTAAATCTTGACTTTGCTCAACATGAATGTTGGTAGAAAAAAATGCCTCCCTGATATACATGAATTTGACCAAACACATGAAACATGGGGTTTTGTCACAAAACAGTTTACAGACATGGCTTGAATACAGCTTTAGTCAAAAATTCCCTTATGTATAGTAAGCTTGTGAGATGAAATAGATTCAAACTCCTGCACCAGAGGCTTCACTTACTTCAGAAAACAGGTTCCAGCAAAATATAGGGAAACTGTGGGACATAAAATAATGTAGGAAACTATACCTTCCTTTAAAGAACCTGGCTTTATTCATAGGACAATTGTATGACTAACATGTGGAGAAACCAGTTCTCTTAGAGAGAATGGTTAACAGATAACTTCGATCCTCAAACCTGTGTTCCAAATACCTTAGAAATGGGGTAGGGATAGCAAACAGGACTTTTTGCTGCTGTGTAAACACAAACTCCAATTATGCATCCTTAGAGAAACAAACACACAGCATTACCTAAGGGAAAGCCTGTTAAGCCCATAATACACTTGAAGCTGCAGGTATGAGTATATGGCTCCTATCTATCATGACAGCCAAGCAGTGTGCTAATTGTTCAGTGGGATTTACAATCCAAGTCCTAGTCCATAGTCCTTTTTGTTTCAGTGTATTTGCTAGAGACGTGATTTTAACCAAACTAATATTGATATATGCTGTACTGTTAGCACAGCTATGGTAACATAAAAATGTTCTAATGGTGTTGCAGCTTTGCAAAATAAACAATGAACTGTTACAAATATGAACAATAAATGTTAATATTTATAACTGTTCTCAATATGGCTTTACTGATTGTGCTGTGAAAGTGCACATAAAGCCAAACAGATCATGTGCATACAGAAGCTGGCAAACTTCAGAAGATGATCCTCTTTCAATTTCTGTCCTGTCATTTACCCATTCATGGCAAATTCCTTTCCTCTCTGTCATCACATCAAACTGAAATCTCTTAAGCATTATTACAAGTACTCTGGTTGTAGGGTTTTTTCACAGTCATTTATTAAATGCATCCTAACTTCTTCCTATAGGTCACAGTTAACATTTTGGTTTGTTAAGCTGTTGCTTTTATAAAACATAAGCTTTGGGTCTTTCTACGCCTGTTGTAAAAACTGGAAAGATCATTGTAGACAACATGTGCAGTCTTCTGATATCTCTTGAAAGCCCACAAACAAACTTCAAACAAACTTTTATCAATCACAGAAGTTAGCTGCAGATATCTTGAAGAATGAGTAAAATTTGGATATCTGGTCCCAAGCAGACATCTTAAATTTGCTTAAAAATGGAAATAGCTGGGAATAGATACTGCTGTTGTTTCTTGTGGGTTTACAAAGATTAGTTAACAATTTTCTGTTCACTTTTTGGTTCACCTTTCAGTATACTCAAGTTCTTAGAATCCACTTACATTCCACCTTCCTATATATTGGAGATGGAAAAAGTTGGCAAGCAAGGAGATACCATTTTGGTGTCTGGAATGAAAACAGGGAGTTCTAAATTGAAAGCAAGAATACAGGAAAGTGTCTATAAGGTAAGAAACTTGCATTCTTTTTCTTTTCTTTCTCCGCCGCACACCCCCCCCCCCCCCCAAATTATTTAGTCTTTTAGCCCAGTGTTACAGGAGTCCTGTAAGCTTGCCCTGCTGTAGTCACATTGTGGATATCAGTGCTGCATCTCTGTCCTACTGGATCAACTCTGTAGCCCATATCACAAAAGATTACAGTGCTGCTCTTGATTGCCCTGAAAGGTTTGGAGTTTGGTGCAGTTACCTAATGCAGGACAGGGCATGTGCTAGGCATCATTCTTAGACTGAACTGTGACAAAAGGCCCTGAGGAATACACTTCAAATATTTCTGTATAGTTTTATTATTCCTGATAGTCATTCATATTCTGTATAGAAAAACCTAGAATTATGCTGGACGGAGCATTGGCCTCTTACCTCTTTTTAAAAATAACCAACTAGAACATTTGAGGTCTTTTTTCAATAAATAAATAAATAGCTAGAACAAGGATTACTATATTGGATATACCTTTATTTCCTGTTGTGCTTGAAATGGGTGTCTTATGGATACTTGGTATGTAATTCTACCTCATTAGATGCTCCTCACCAAGCAAGGGCTTTGGGATCAGAATGTCAGTGCTACAAGGGTGTTAAACTGCAGCACTGGCAGTGTTTCTAGCTGTTGCATAATTCTATGCTGTTTCTTTGTAACTTGCAGTGACTAAGTTTTTCATTTAACTGTAGTAGCAGAGGATTATTTTTTTTTTTAATAGAATTTGCAAACACCTGAGAGTTTTTACAGGTTGTCGCTTGCAGGAATACTGGCAGTTGTGCTAGTATCAACTTAATGCTGCACCTTAAAAATCCTTCCATAAAATGGTAGGGTTTTTCTGAAGTTCAACTCATATCCGCAGTCTGGTTTTGCAGATTTGTGTTACTACATGATGTACATAATGTTTTTATTTAAAGCAGAATTGTCTTGGACTATCAAACCCATACCTGTAAAAAGTGTTCTATGAAAATATTACCTAAATATATCTAATACTAGTAACATGGCACAAATTAATAGCGCATGTTAAGAATTATGGATTTGTTACAGTTCTACCTAATCGCTGAATTTAGTTATCCTGCATATCAGGCTGACTTTTTTTTTTTTTTCCTTGAATGCTTGTAGCTTTACTAGCTTTCTGTTTTAATATTTATTTTTCTGAATTAGTTTTGAGCTAATACTGTAAGTGAAATTGAAATAATATTGTTCCATTTGCAATTTTTTTATGGCTTTCTGGTTTGTAGTTCCTTTAAATCTGTCACTGCTGCCAGACTGCCATTTCAGTTAACATCCCTCAAACAGCTGTAATGGAATTTATACAATTACCTGTTGTATTCCTAATTTAAAAGACTAGTGAGTTTGATACAGATTCCTCAGTGAAGTTGTAATGGTTATGTTGTGTGGAAGTACCATGTTTTACAGTAGGGAGAACAAATTTCTAGATGTCTGAATAGTCATTTTATATCTTCCTCAAATTTATCTGTATTCTCCAGAAAACTGAACCAAAATCATGCCCATACAAACTTGATTTTTCTTCTTCAGCCTTGCACAGTATGCATAGAGCAGGTCTTTCTACCATTCATTGTCCTTTACATGTCCCTGTTGTGACTGAATTTGAGATGATAATAAAGAGTCAATTACAGCAAGTAATATTTTTCACTTACAGATTTTAAGTTATTACTGTGTGTTCTGTTTCAAACAATAAACTGCTTTAAATGTTGGTTTTTCTTTTTTTTTTTTTCTTTACCCTCAATAGCATGTACAACCTGCAGAAGTCAGATTGCTTATTTTGGAAAACATTCTTTTAAATCCAGCATATGACATTTATCTTCTGATAGGAACATCAATTCAGTACAGAGTTCAGAAAATAAGGCAAGGGAAGATTACAGGTTTGTCCTGTGTTTTGTGGTTGTTTTTTTAACACTTTATGTGAATTTTTAAAGGCTGAGAAATTCTTAGTTGTGTTTTTTGTTAATATTTAATAAATAATGTTAAATATTTTAATATTTAATACTGTTTTCCTAAATCACGATACAACTGTTTATTTTTTTTCTCTCAAAGAAACTCTGTCTATAAAGAATATACTGTTGCAGGTTTGTGAAGGACATGAAGCTAAGGATAACCTCCAATAGGAGCTAACTGTCATTTTAGATGTACTCATTTATTTCCTATTTACTAAGAAACTCTGTCTGAGTTAAATCAAATATAATTGGTAACTTCTCTAACAGAAAAGCACCTGTGGCTTTACAAGGAGCCTGTGCGGGTAATGACTGACTTATTACTTTTATTTTTTTAAAGAGACTGAATAAATGTTTTACTAGGCTCACTATGTCAGCTAGTAGTGCAGAATGGAGCAGCAGAAATTATCAGTAACTCATAGAAAGTTATTTGACCACTTCTGAAGCTGGGAATGAATTGGATGTTTGGTCAAAACAGTGGGATGATATTAGTTGGAAACTGTAGCTTCAAAGAAATTAAAATTAGGCGAGAAGTTAATTTTGTGCATGTGTGTTGATATAATCACAGAAATTCTATCTCCATAAGACATTAAAAATAGTGAATTAATGTGTGCACTAGGCATCAGTAAAAATTAATCAGAAATAATTATCAGCATCCAAACACTGACACATTGGATTTTACTGTTTCATATGTTGTCTTGTTTTACATACAGAACTGATGATGCCGTCTGATCAGTATGGATTGCAGCTACAGAACAACGTACTTGGTCCTGAGGGAGATCCGTCTTGGCCAGTTGCCAAGTTGGACCAGGCAACATCGGTTGTAACTGCATTGCACCAGGGACAAACTAACCTTGTACTTGAGCACAAGAGTATCCTTCCTAGGTGATGATTTTCCATCCATAATTTCATGGCAGGAGGCAAAATTTCCACCCTTTGCAGCATAAAAAGATAAAATTATCCACATTTGTACCAGTAGTCTTGAAAATCAGGAGTACCTGGTAGAGCCATAGAAAGCATCACTGCTGTGAATTCAGTCCAGCAGAGCTGCCTGATGTTTTGAAATGTTCTAAGAAATTAGGTTGGCAAAAGATAGATTAAATCATGCATGTTCCCCTCAGTGTGGAAATGTGGTGGGGCTTTACTTAATTTTTATATTTAGAGCATTATATTGTCCAGTAGAATCTCTCTAAAATGCTCACTGTTTTTCAAGGTAGTGGGGAGAACATTTATATTCAGTGTACAATTCGCTTTAAATACCCAGAGGCACAAGGAGCCCCAAGAACAAGCTGATCTTTACTTGACTTTTGTCAAAATATTTCTCTTCCTTTACTGAGACTTCAGGTATTCGCATGGAAGGGGTTTCCAGACTACCAAACAGCACTATATATGTAGTAAATCCTAAGTATTTAGGTTGGTACTGGCTACAGTTTTCTTGATCACGTAATACAATTTCTTCCTTGGTTTTGTGTTGTTGTCTGTGTTTGTGTATATACATGCTTCCATTTCTGGTATTGCTTTAAACAGAAAAGTAATTTTATTCAGAAAAGTAGCTCAGTGCAAAATAGGTTTAGTAGTAAGTATCTTTCATCTTTGTATTCAGCAGCTTAAAATAATGTGTACCTTCAGAAGCAAAATGCTTATATACATTATGCAAAGAGGCTGTTGGTTTGTGCTGTTCAGTATTTCCTGTTTTGTAGGATTTACAGTTCATCCAGGTGACAGATGGGTCCTGGAAACAGGCAGACTTTATGAAATAACAATTGAAGTGTACGATAAATCAAGCCATAAGGTGTATTTATCTGATGTAAGTTGAAATGGTGATATACTTCTGAGTGTCTGTCTCCTAAATCCTGGCTTTCTTTGAAATTGGTTAAGCAGTTTCTTATCTACAGAGTTAGAACATTTCAAAGCATATTGCTTCTTGCCTTTTCTTTTTTCCCCTCATTGTTTTGTTGTGTTTTTTTTTTTTAATCAGAGATTCATATGGAAGTGTCCCTTGGAGTCTAAGTACTATAGAAAAAACTAAAAGAAGTTGAACAGTGCATTTCAAACGTGTGGCATAGGCATTGCACTGGAAATTGCGAACTGGGGTAACTGCTGGAGAGCAGTACTAATATGGTACTTCATCTTGTCAATCCCCACCACATAAAATATTTTCATGTCTAGAGGCAATCTTTCCTATTAAAGAATGAGGTGTAAGGTGTGCTTATAACATCCCTGAGGAGCTACATGTGTCCTTTTTGCTGATTATGGGAAAAGCTTAGATGGATTAGCTAGCACTAAAACACTTCAGTGTTTGCTAGTTAAATAAGATGTATTCTAGGTACTAGGTACCAAATATGCATTGCTTAAAAAAAAAAATAAAATTTCAATAGTTCATTTTCTAGCAGAAAAAAATTTATTGAGCTACTGCTTTGCAGAATACTGAATTTAAGGGAATGTTGCTTTATTTGCTTCTTGAGATACAGATCTGAGTTTCAGCTAGATCTCAGACATGTGGTATTGGGGTTGTATATTTGCATGTTCCTCCCCTGTTCAGTTTAAGAATGACAAAATTAAGAAATTACTGTAAAATGTAAATTATTTAGTGGTATAAGTATTAGCACATTTTGTGTTTAATTTCAGGTTGCTGATAATTTTTAAAAGTAAATATTTTCTTTGGAGTTAATGCCGTGTCTGAAAGATACAATCTTGTTGAAAGACTGAAATTTTCATAGGGAAAAATTCTTATGTGGTTTCAGATAAGTTTCTTTGAACTGTGTTATTAAATGGTTGTTCTCTCATTGATTTGTTGCTAATATGTTTATGGCTCTCTGTACAGTATTAATGTCAGTTACCTGTGGCAATATCTATTTAATGTTCTGGTTTTAGAATATCAGAATTAGTACAAAGCTGTCCAAAGAATATTTCGAGGTGCTGAAGTCATCTCTGAATGGATCGTATCATTATGTGAAAGCAGTGAAGAAGGGTCAGACTATCATTGATGCTGCACTGACATCAGTAGTAGATCAGGTATGTTTTCGTAATAACTCTTGTACTTTACTGGTAGGCATAGAAATAATTTATTTATGCAGTAGTGACTTAATTGTGACATAGTAAAAGGAAACCTAAGACATACATGGGTCTAAGCCACCTTTGTTTAAACAGATTAAGAATCAAATTCTAAAATCCTTACTTCAGGAAAATTGTCAATTAAGTCAACGGAAGATTTGCTTAAATAAATACTGTGGGGTTTTGCTACCAAGTGTGTGACAAACACCTGTTAAAACTAGTGGTGCACAGCCCTGATTTTTTTTTTTTTCATGGCAGATACTTATGTGGGCACATATTGTTTCCGTGTGCCAGTGCAAAGATCCTTTCACATTCTCTGATTGAATTTTACAATTTACTGTGGTAGGATCATCAGTGTCATACCCTGGCCTTGTTCTGCATTCAGTCACATTTGGAAAGTTTTCTATCATTTGGTAAGTGATGTTAAATGCTGGAATGAAAATCTGCCAAATGTATCAGCCTGCAAATCTCTCTAAATTAATATTAACTTTCGCTAGTCTGGCAGGCTGCTGAATGTATGGCTAACCAGGGCATGTGGTGTGAAAGTGATTTGCTTTTGCTTGAAACTTGGAGAAATTCAACACTTCAACCCATTTGCTGTGAAATAGTTCTAGTGATTCCCTGAGTAGGATTTAGTAGATCCTTGTATATGATAAACCATGTTCATTCTCTGTGTCAGAGAGGTGTCTTCAATGAAGTGAGGTCTGCTGAGAGCTCTGAAGATTTTCCTTCAGAACTTCAATAAGAAACAATAAGTTGTGCCAGAGTTATGGCATTACACTTACAGCCAAGTTGTAAAGGCCAGTATGTCAAGATGGGCTGAGGAATGGGTCTGTTAGGCTGCGTTTTGTCTTTACCTGCTGCAGTGGAATGAGCAAGGGGTAAATGCAGTTGTGGAGGTACTGAATTAGTTCTGCAGACAAGGTGTCAAAAACTCTAGGAGTAGTGAGAGAGTGTATTTCTTACTGCTGTTTGCCTTTTAATGTGGGCAGCTGTATCTCCACAGTAATACTACTCATTTAATGCAGTAGTACACTTTGCTGTGATGAGCTATTTGCTCACAAGTAACGGTGTTCATAAGTGACCCTCAACAGTTGCTTTTCTTCCTTCAACAACTTCTCTATATATGACAAAACATAAATTGTAGGAGGCACTATGGTGCCATTTATAATACTGTGCTTTTGCTTTTTGTAGGATGGAGGTGTTCATACATTACCAGTTCCAGTGCGAAACCAGCAAGATGTTGAAATATATGTTCCCATAGTTGTTTCACCCAGCATTTTGACATTTCCTTGGCAACCAAAAGCTGGAGTTTACCAGTACACCATACAGGTATGCTGAAGAAGTCTGTAAACACAGGAAGTATTGCTCAAGCAGGCACAGTGAGGCCTGTAACCACTAGGGAGTTGGTTGAGTACTTCAGGCACAGTGACATCCAAAACTTTATTTGGAGGAATTTCATTGTACGTTGGTTGCAGGAATTAGTGTAGTTTAAAAAGAGCACACAAGAAACCAACAAACATAAAAACCCCACCAACTTTTTACCTTTTGTCTTCCATTCACTTCCTCTCTCCCTCACACATGCACCATACAAGTATGCATTGAGTGGTTTGGAATTGCAGAAAACATCCTAGGTACACAACTTCATAGTAATGATTAGAGGCTACTATTTACTGTAAAGGGATGGAAGTATCTGAATATGAATCAAGAGTGTGAAATGACTGCAAAAAGGGCATGACAAGATTAATGAACCATGCCCTATCAACCTTTGACATCAGTATCCTTCACTCACCAAACATCTCATGCTTCTAATAAAAAGTTACAGGGAGGCAAAGGCTACAGTTTCATTTACATTATGCCCTTCTAAAGTGACATTTTTTTCTTGTGTTTCTTATGTGTGTCCTGTCTGCCAATCCTTCCATACATTTCATGAAGCAAATATTTTCATGTATTCATGTGATCATTCAATGATACTTCCAGTATCCGGAGTGTAGTCTAAGTGGAGAGAAAAGCCATTGTTCATCCCTGGCCCTAGTACGATGATACCCAGATCCTGCACTCGAGTGTTTTATGCACAGTTTCTACCTCTCCCTTTTAGCATGAAGTAGTGCTCAGTTTTGGGTCTCTCTTCCTGTAAAGAGTGTACAAAAGAGGCAGTGGGACACATGGTATCTGAAGTAAACAAATCAATCTCATAGGGGTAAAACTGCATTCTCTAGTGTAAATCAACACCGTAGAGTTTAGTGCTGTCAGCTGTGCTGTTAATTTCTGTGGGATTAGTTTGGTTTAGTTCATGCTATACCCAACCACACCAGCAGAGTGTGGTAAAAATTCTTAGTACAAATATGCATTTTCAGTACTTCATCATAACTTCTGCTGAGTTTTCCCACTAAGGGAAAGTAAATGTGTTTTTTTGTTTCCTGCCTGTTTTACAGTTCTATTCTTGTCTCACCTTATCTTGCATATATCATCAAATATCTCATTAGAGAATATTCCTTCATGTTAATCCAGTAATTGCATCAGTATTCTAACTTTACTGTGATTTTTTTCATTAAAAACATAAAAATGTTTTTTCTCCCAACATTAAATTAGTTTATATTTACTGAAACTGCGAACATTTTCCCAGTCTGCCCATTCAACAATACTAGTGGTTGTTTACAGTAGCATACAGCTTGACTGTTGTTCCTGCCTGTAGATTAGTGTTTGCCTCCTACTCGATCGTTTTTGAGGCAGGCTATTTTAATTTGGTGACTAGACTTTTTCTGAAAATAAGTTGAAAGGGATTTTTAGATCTATCCAAATTCTGTTTATAGCTAAAGTAACTCCTTCCAGATGGTGTCAGAATGACTTCTAGGTTTTACTTTGTCAGCTGTCTAGTTTTCTGTTAGTTGCTTTGTTCATGTTTGTGCTAATAAGATGGCTTCTTCTGCAAGTAAAAAAAAAAACAGGGAAGAAAAAAAAAAGGATATTTCTTTCCTTCCCTCCTTCCTAGAAGTGAAGTGCCATCTTTGTGAAGTTAAGTATGTGGAGGGTTTGTTTTTTTTTTCTAGTGAGGTCATCACCATCACTGGTGATGTGGAGTCAGTTTGTGGAGTGGAGTTCGGCTTACAGGATCAGACTGAAATAGAAGCAATTTACCCTTTCTCTCCTCAGTGCAAACTGACTACTGCAGAGAAAAAAGTGGTAATGCTTCTGGTTTGTACAGCAACGAGAGGTGACTCCACAGAATTATTAAGAATTGTGTATTTCTGTTTTATTTTTTCTGCTCATTTTAATAGAAAATACAATAACGAAACATTCTGAACTTTTACATTCTTTAAATGTTTCTTGCCACTTTTCCATGCATCTCCTTCTGTCACATACTGTTACCTGTTTATCCATTACTTTTCGCCACTTTGTTCTTTGTGTAATGAGGTTGTGCGCATGCTGATAGGGAGGAAAAAGGGAAATTAGTAGCCTTTGGATTCCCCCAAAAAAATTTATTAGTTAAAATTCTGCATAATTTGTTTATTTTCCATGCTGTCCTTCTAGACAATATTTATAGTCTTGTTAATTTTTACTTTAATTATAAAATGGGCTCAAGCAAATGCTGAGGAAGTTAAAGAAATTAAAACAATACACATAAACAAAAAAAATGCTCTGATTTTCACCCTTGTTTTACTGTAATGGAACTTTAAAATTTATTTTGGAGTGTGAAAGTTGTTTGGTTTTTTTTTATGCATTAAAAAATGCATTATTCTCAGTATACCTTTCTGCACAGTATTTGTCTCAACTGACACTTCCCATAGCTCACAATAATGATGTTTAAAACCTATACGTTTTACAGCATTGTAATAATTTATGTTTCTTCAGTAACTAGTATTACACAGCTAGGAGGACAACACTCCACTTTTGTTGGCAAAATGGTTTTTGGCCATTTGCTTTATAAAGTATGAACCTGCAGCAGACCTTATTACCCTTCCTGGCTGCCAAGTGCTCATACAGGGAGTGTAATAATTTGTCTCTATTGACCACAATATCAAGTAATTAGTTCTTACACTTCTGTAGAATAATTAAGCTCTTCTAGTTCTGAAACAACCCTTCAAGAGCTGGAAGCTCTAGGAAGAGGGTGGGTGGTTCTTTTTTTGTTGGTTTGGGTTTTTTTCATGGGAATCAGCATGATTAACCTGAGCTTTTAAGTTGGGCAGTGACTGGATTGAGCCTGTCCTTGAAAAGCCATTGTGGGAGCATCGCCTGCACATTTCACAGGCCCTCGCAGTGCTCGTAGCAAGACTGGGCAGTTTCCGTATGTGCCTGTTGCTCATTCCATGACTGATCAGTTGCTGGAGCAGCATGTTTGTTGAATGGCTGCAAGAGGCTGTGATGATTTTCAGCATAAAAGTAAAGAAGTAAGGCTAACAAGAGAGACTTTTTTTCTTCTTCCCCCCTGCCCCCCTCCCCTCTTGCCTCATTCCCTCCCTGCCTCCCACCTTCTTTTCTCTTCCATTTAGGTCCTGTAACAATTCCCATTGAAAGAAGCTAGTTGGTAGAGTGTGTCAGGTTAGCAGCCCTGAGACCCCAAATCAGAACTTTGGCTGTCAGGAACAGAGAAACAGTGGGAGTTTTCAGAAATACAATAATGCCAGGTGCTGGGCCTCCAGGGTGCTGATTTGTGAAGTACTCTGCTGGCTCTAAGCACTGTCAGTCACTGGGAGTTGTGAGCATCATGCTTCTGCAGCTGGGAGGGAAGTATTTGGGTTAGCAGCACTGGTGAGCACACAGGGTATGTGCATGAGGAAAGCTGAAATTAAAATGAATGAAGGGTAGTAATCTTGTTACTTCACCTTGCTTATTTGAAAGTTCTGAAGTGTTATTTTATTTGTATTTCCTCAATAATAGCATTGCACAGTGTGTCCCTGGTCTTCACGCAAGGTATTCAAAGGCTTGACAGCTGAGAAATGTAAGAAATGTATACTTCATAAAATATTTGAAAGATTTTCTCTCTGTATTCTAGGCGCGTGGTGGAAGTGGAAATTTCAGCTGGTCCTATTCGAACCAGAGAGTTGCTACAGTGACAGTCAAAGGAGTAATGACAACTGGAAGCGATATTGGTGTCAGTGTTATTCAGGCAATTGATGTTCAGAATCCATTGCATTATGGAGAAATGAAGGTAAAATTCTTATTTACCCTGGGTTACTCTTGAATATGGCTTTTAGAAACAATGAAGAAGCTGATAATGCCATAGGCATTCCCCTTCCCAAAATGTTTCCAAGAGGTTTCCCTGTATGCCCTGGGTGGCAGGTTAAGTGATTCAAGCTCTCTCATTGCATTAACTTTACTCCTGTTTTGTCCCATTCCTGATTTCCTTGGCAAGTCTTTTTCCTTGTTGAAAGCTTTGAGTGCAAGGAGGAATAGTAATTTGCTACTGGCCTAGTCATCTATGCAGGCAAGCCAACTAAAAATGTATTATTCTGCAGGGTAAGATGTGGGTGCTTTCCCTTGATGTCAAACGGTGACTGGTAACACCACGGTACACACAAGGAAATTCCTGCATGGAGAAGTGGCTGAAATGTGCCACATAATGAATCTAGATACCAAAGCTGGCCAAGAAAAAATAAATCTTTTAAGAAAATTAGGAGAAAATTGAAATGAAAAAATACCACTCCCAAGATGAATTTTGTGATCTCTCTGCAAGTCATACCCTGTTCTTGAGTTTGGTCAGGGTGATCAGTGTGTGGTATGGAGTGAAGAAAATACAGGAACAGTATATGTAATGGCCCCACAGGAAAGAGTATGCAAAAGCAGGTGAAGAAGCTGCTCTGTTTAACACTGGTTAATGCTGTAAATTTGTAATCTTTAACATTTTTCTCTAGAAAGTTACTGCTTTGGGAATACTTCCTTGTGTCCTTTGCACACAAATAATTTTCCTTAATGAAACGGTGTCAGTGCTTACTCTCTCTGTCAAGCTGTTAAGAACTGCCAGATCTGTAACATGATAGAATAGAAACTGAAGAGTAAGCACTTATTATTCTGGGCTATATTTGCTATTGTGAAGTAGTACTGCTCTGCTACCTTCACAAATTCAGGCATTTTAATCTATGCTCTAACTCTGTGCCTTTTGCAAAGAGCTAAGCATTGGAATGGAAACCTGTCAGAAGAGGAAACTCATTCCTGCCCTCAGAAAACCTAAGATAGTGCACTGCAGCATGTGTGACTAATCTGAAATCCAGAGGCTGTGTTGGTTTAACTGCATGGCCATAAATGAAATAGGTTTGTTTATGCCAAGTGGATGCTATTGAGGTTGACAGACAACCTCCATCTGGCTAAGGCTTTGTAAAGATGATGGCCTTTGTTTCTGAGGAGCATATAAGTTGATTTAGGAAGCACCATCTTGCAAGCCCTGGGGCAGCGCACCTTCCTTCCAGGATACATGCCTGTGACTTAGTATCTGGGGAGGAATAAGCTGATTGCATCAAATGCACATACATTAGCTATAGGAAATACCTCGTAATTTTTAAGTATTCCCATGTTGTACTGCACTTCTGTCGCACAGAAGTCCCTTTTGACAAAACTGTTAAAAAAACGTGGTCCAGGCCACCAAGTCTGTCCCATAATGAAGAAAGCTCTATGTAAGCAGATAACTTGCTGCCCCCCCCCTCGTTTTCTTTGTTTTGTGTGTGTGTTTTGGGAAAGATGTTTCTAACCAAATTTTACTCAGAATAGCTGCATCTACTGATGGTTTTTTGAAGGGCAAATTAGCTTGCATTTTGTGCTCAGATTATTTCTGACAATTCTATAAAATGGATTTGAGAGGTACTAAACTTCATGCATAAAATAACAATATAAATGTTTAAAATAATTACATGAATTAAAATTTGTGCAAAATTTAGTTTACAGACTGGCTCTGAAATTATTCTCTGGACAACCCATGATGCTGCTTTTTAGCAGTGTGACAGTTACCAGCAGGAGCTAAGTTTTAACTGAAAAACCTTCATTCCTTCTTATCCCCAAACATAAGTTGAAGCCTGAAGACAAAATTCTCTCCATGTGTGCTTTCAGAGTGGTGTATTGCACAATCTGAATAGGTTATTTTTAAATACCTTTGTTCTTCTGTTAGGAATTGCATTCTTCGTAGAAAAACTCTGAAGAGTTTTACTGAGGTTTGACCGCAGTGAGCAAGTTTTAGGAATAGTTAGCCATGTTCCACAAGGATTACAGTTTTAACTCTGTACCATATGGTTCAATATTCTATCTTGAAGACATTTACAGATGGTTAGGAAGTTAAGATACTGCAAATGAAAAGCTTTGATCATAGTAATTGTTACAAAATGTGCAGTCAATCTGTGGTGGATTCTTTAACATTGGAGAAAAAATAGAAAATCAGTATAACAGTATAAATAAATACAGTAAAATAGAAAATCAGTATAACAGTATAAATAAATACAGTTAAGGCTTGTTCATCAACATACCAGCTATAATAGCATGAAAGATCTATTTATGCTGGCCTTATTTCTGAAAGTAATCCTTTTGTTTTCAAAAGTAACTCTCAAAGTTTACTTGTTGAAGCAGAAGGTTTTTAGATTAGGCAGTAGGTACTTGTTCACTTATTTTAGATTTCTGACAGATTACTGTGGGAAAATGTTGAATCCTGGACACCCTGAAAAATAGTTTGCCAACAGGAATGCAAGAAATAACAAAAGCAAACAACCAACAACAAAAAAAGCCATGGAGGAAATGTCTGGGTCATTAGTTCCCTTAACTTCTGCATTCCTGCTGCTATGAGTGATGGAGGCTGAGGATCCTTGCTAACAATGTCAGGTCTAGCTCAAATATTTATGCTGTGAAAGTCAAGGTTGGATATTAAATCTGTCCCAGCTGGTGATAATACCTCCTGGAGATACCACACAACATAGTCCGCACTTTAAAATCAACAAAGCAGAAGAGGGAATTGTTGAAGTAGCAGTAAAAGGATCATCAAGCTAATGTGAGCTTGGACTGTATGGGAAAGGAGCCCAAAAATAGTAGCAACTTTTCCTGGCCCTTTCTGATACCTTTCTGTGGCAGGTAAACACAAAAGCAATGTTGGATCTGAGAATTGTTTCCAGCCTTCAGAGAGAAGTCAGCAGCTGGGAGAAGTATATGAGAGTGCCAATTAAAATAAGGAGAGCATATTGAAGTCTGTTTTTACTTTTTCTGGTACCTTCTTCTGGGATTATGTTCGTACATCTCTGTCCTCTGTTTCTTTACTCCTTCAGGTGTATGTAACTGAACCTGGTGGGATGGAGTTCACACCATGTCAAGTTGAAGCACGTGTTGGCCAAATATTGGAGCTGCCTCTGAGGATTAATGGCCTAACAAACGTTGAAAAGGGCGAGATGGTCCCACTGAGTGACTGCTCACACTTTGATCTAGTTGTGGAAGTAGAAACCCGTGGTGTGTTCAAGCCACTTCAAGGTGATTTGACTCCCTCCCTGTTTTGAAAGTTAAATTAAGATGTTACCAAGTCACACATCTCCTTTAAATCACTGTTTCAGTTTCTGTGTATAGTATTCCCACAGAGGTGCTTCACTTCAGAGGTGGGGATCAGAGTAGGATTTTTTTTTTTGAGGATGTATATAGGTTTTTATGCAGAACTTCCCTTTGATATTTTTGATGTTTTGGGGGACTCTGAAAGCATTTTGGTACTTATTTTATTGGATATGTGTAGGCTCCCATAGGTCTTTCTACAAATTTTTTATTTTTAACATGTATCTGTAACAAAGTTGATGAGTTTTCTCATAAGAGAGGGGTCCACGTATACTGTATTTTGAAATAGCACTGGAAGACTTACAAGAACACTAAGATTAATAACTGCTTTGCTCAGATTGTCCAGCAGTACTTTCAGTTCTATGAAGACATTGTTCATTGTTGGCTCACAAAAAGCTGAGACAATCAGCTGCTTAAATTTTCCAAAGGTCTGTCATTGTTAAGTTCATTGCTTTAAGAAATGCCTCTTGTCAGGTTTATTAAGAATATGGAGTATGCATGTTACTTTTAAAGATTGCCGTTAATGTTACTGGGCTAAGTGGACACTGAACAATGTACTTGTTCCTGTGTCTAGTGAATTCAGTATGTTACTCAAATGTACCATTAATTTGTTCCAAGTGTGTCTTGTATGGAAGCTCTTTCCTGTGCTGCTGAGCCAGTAAAACCAGTCTACGTTGTACCATCTGCTTGCCTAAGAGGCAGCTATTTTAAATGTCACTATGTAGTAAGCTGTTGTACCATTTGTTTCAGAAAAAGAAAAAAATAGACCCCTTCCAAACCCCAAAACGTCCTCTAAATAAGCAGAGAAATGTCACAAAAATACCTTTCAGCTACAGAGAAACAATGCATTGCCTACAGTTTGCAGTAAAGCTTGTCTAAGCAGTGTGACTTATTTGTGCTTAATTACAAGCTGGCTTCATTATAGTACAGCAAGATGAAAATATTAGTTTGTACCAGAGTAAAGACTCATGTCCTGTTGAGTATAGCGTTAAAATAAAGAAGTTTGTGAGACATGGATACTTTGGGAAGTGTTGGGTTTGAGATGAAAGACAGTAGCAAACATTTTTACCCATTTGGTTGGAGAACATGTCACTATTGGTGAAAGTGCTTTTGTCAATGAAAGCTGTGTTGAACTTGCATTAAAATGCCTTGGCATTTATCTCCAAATATGTATTTACATACTTTTAATTTATCTGACAGGAAGGCTTAAGCCAACAGCTGATTTTTGTAGTGGCGTCAGAGTGAAAGCTGAAACTCAAGGATACACAGTACTTGTTGTTAGTTACACCCATGGTAATGCCCACCTCAGTGCTAGCATCACCATTGCTGCTTATCTACCATTAAAAGTAAGTCTGTTTTTGCTGTTCCTAAAGCAATCCATTACTTAAAATGTCTTTAAATGACAAATAGCAAGTAATGAGTATGTTTTTTTTAAAAAAAAAAAAGAGGTAGGTGGTTGATTCACAGAAAAAATCATGGACCATACTGGGGAACTGTGCTTTAACTCTTTCTCTGTGGACCATGTATGTAGTAGAGTTTGCCTACATGGACGTTGCAAGCCAACTATAGAGAAATGAGTAGTGCGGTAGCAAGCTAATAGATTGTTGCAAATTCTGGAGAGTGAATTTGATAGCCTTGCCTATTTTTTAGGCTTTTGGCAAAACAGTAACAATTGCTGTAATCTGAAGAAATGCGCAGGACAGTAATAGGAGTCAACCTCATCCGAGTAAGGATGTGTATCTTGTTTTGCACAACACACCTGAATTAGTAAATTACTTTTCAGCGGACTCTAGATGGGTGGAAAATTATTCAAGACTCAGATAGTTTTTCTTGACTGTCTGTTTTAACTGACTAACAGTTGGCTTAATAAAGTAATAAGGGGTCAGTCACAATTCTGTGCCTACAATGGCAAGTGGAAGTAAACCTAGCTTATGATTTCTGCTTTCATAGTATATAAACCAATTTTTGCAAGAAGGCAAAGCTGGCTTGCCTATATGCTGTGAAAATACATGCTTTTTTCCCTGCAGATGGGAGAAAAATATTTCACTACAGAAAACAGGAAGAACAAACCTAAGCGCAGAGTCAATACATGAAAATATGAGACCATGTTACCCTCATCTTCAGAGTCTTAGCACTGAATCCGCAAAGCTGAAGTCTAATAAATTTGACTATAGCTTTTCCCCCCAAATTTGAAACAAAAGTTTGTGCAAATCATACAAATTTGTGACTGTAATAATGATTTTACTTTCTAAATATGCTTTTCTGTCAAATATTTTCAATAACTGAGTATAATTATTTGAAGCTGCTGAGACATCCTAAGCAGTGTGTGTAAACTTTCTGTTATTAGCAGCTATGTGAGAGGGGCATAGTCCCTTTAATTAGGAATTTTTCGTATGTATGGTATCATTCACATTTATTACTTGAAGTTTTGTAACGCTGCTTTTCATATGTACAGTTAAATGATTTTAGGGTACTTAACAGAGCCAATACACACTGACAAGGAGGGTGCAGTAAGTGCACTTTAAGAAAAAGAAAACTGCTTAGGTATCCACGTGAAATGATTTCCACATTCTTTTCTCTCCTTTCTGTAGAATGAAGTATTTATGATGCCCAGAAATGGAAGGCAGCATCTTTCTGTCAGATACCTGTTTAAAAAAATAATAACAACAACATAAAAAGTGGGAGAAAGATAAATGGGAGTGAAAGGGGAGACAGACACATGAAACTAAATCTTACAGCTTTCCAGTGGGTCTTTACCTTTTTATTACAAATATAACTGTGGAACAAATGGGAGGAAGGAGGAACATTTATGCCAACCCTTGCCTTCTCTCTTTTCCTACCAAGATGCATCTATGGAAAGAATTGAACCATCCTTTCTGTTAGCTGCTATTTCTTTATTACTAAACACCAAACTAGAATGATGATGTGGAACACAAGCTACTAATGGTTGTTGTGTATTAAAATGTCAGGTTAATTTCTGTGATGATAAACAGCACACGCTGTCCCAGTGATGCATATCATTGTAGAATTTGTTGTGGAGGTTTGAAGTAAAACTTGTGTAGGAGAATAATTGCATGCACAGAAATGTGCTGGAGAGAGCACTGTCAAGTGTAAATAAAATTTATTATTTCATTCATTTAAAGTTCTGTCTATTTAAAAAAAAGTAGAAGAATATTGTCTCTCTGAATGTGCTCAGAAGACTCTGTTAAGGATCTTTCTCTTGCTGTAATTCTTCTTGAAAGAGATGCGATTAGAATGTAGTTAAAACTTTTCTTTGGATCTGTGGGTTCCATTGAACATAATCCATCTGGACAGAATCCTGTAGGCGATGCTAATTATTTTGATATACCTCTTACCTTAACCACGCTTACAAACCACTGTGTGCAAAAAATCATAGCCTAATCAAAGTAACAAAGGTATCACTTCCATTAAGAAGGAAGTTTCTTTTGCAAAATACAACCAAACTGTGAGTCATTAATTTGTAATTAATTTATTCATTACAGAGTATTGATCCTCCATCTGTTGCTTTAGTGACTTTGGGTTCCTCTAAAGATATGTTATTTGAAGGGGGACCTAGACCATGGGTTCAAGAACCTTCAAAGTTCTTCAGGAACATCACTGCTGAGGATGCAGAAAGTATTGGTGTGTCTTTATTTGGACTTTCGACATCTCGAAACAGCATCCAGCATTGGGTTAGAGTGTCTTGCAAAAGCCTAGGAGAGCAAGTAAGTGCGGAAGGTATTTGTATTGCCTTCCATCAAACACTGAGCTGAGGCAACTGAGAACAGGCTTCAGATTTATGATACCGTATACCTTTTATATAATGAGTAGTTTTTATAATATGCCAGTAAAAAACTTGGGTGAGTATATTGTTTAGGCATTGTGATACCTACAGGTTTTAGTGCGAGCATTTCATAACATTGTTATAAAGCGGTTTATGATGGGTTTATTGCAGTATAAAGCCAAGTCACAGAAACCTTATGTTGTAGAATGTGTTAAACATACTAAGAAGTGCTGCTTCAGTTTGCATAAATAGGATCATGTCAGAATGTTGCTGCAGTAAACTGACTCTTCTGTCAGACGTGCTCCCCTTAACCCAGTTACCTTCCAGTGTAATCCTCTTTATTCAAACAAATGACAGCCATATGGATTTACTGCTTCGATATTTGTGCAGTCTTTTTGATAGTGACTGTAGTAATTTTCCACCTGGTCTTGTTTTCTCCATCCTGCAGAAGTGATTTATCCTGCTTTACTCACCCTGGCCACTCTGTAAAGCATTTAGCTTTGATTTGACATTTTTCTCCTGTAATTCTGCAAGGCCTAGGCATTTTGGTGCGGGTGCCAGATAGTTTAACTGATTTCCACAGTGTACGTTGTATTTCTAGAAATGCAAATACAGAAAGGAAGAATATTTAGTTGTTGTCTGTGACTGGACTGCATTGGCTGTCAGTCCTCAATGTTGTTCAGGACAGACCACATCTGTGTGGCTCTGGCTAGCGCTAGTGCATGAGTGGGTGAGGCAGGTAACCAGAGCTACCTCAGCCTGCTGGGACAGGCTTCGCTGTGTCTCTGTCTACCATGCTTTGGTGAAAGCTATAACAGGAATGTAAAATAAAACATGAGATGCCTTTAAACACACTGAAATGACTATAAATATTGTCATTGCACTGTTCTGTTTTCACTCTGCAAAAAAACCTAACAGACAGGTGTTTTTCAAGTTTAAAAGGTTGGTTGTTTGATTCAGGTTTGGTAGTAGAAAACATGAATACCCAGGAATAGTAAGTATACTTTGGTAATAGTATAGAACTGTTCTTGACATACGCACTTCCTTTTACATCATCCTGTGTCTTAATGGTGCTGTAAATCCCCAATAATCTTATTTTTGCTTGTTCATTCTGACATTGGAGTGTAACTGAGATCTGTGAAATAGAATATGCCTGAACTCAGTAGTCCTTTTCCCTTTCCTCACTTGCCTGTTTTCATAATTGTACAGGTTATTGCCTTAACAGTTGGAAACAACCCCACAATCACCAACCCTTTTCCAGCGGTTGAGCCTGCTGTTGTGAAGTTCATCTGTGCTGTCCCTTCACGACTGACTTTGACTCCTGTTTATGGAAGTCCTCAGCTTGATCTTTCCTGCCCTTTGCTGCAACAAAACAAGCAAGTGGTAAGCCTGAGAAATGACAGGAAAAGAATGTGTTGTTACAAGTTTGGACCTCCATGTACGAAATAAGCATATGACTTGATGCGAGTGTAGCAGTAACTCCAGTGTTGTGGGCCACACTGGTGTATCATTGTCAACTTATGCGGAGAGCAGCCTGAATGTGGGGTTCCTAGGGTCATCATTCAACCAGATTTATAAAGGGACCTACCATAAAGTGGGAGTATACATAAAAGCATTTGAATTGTGGCTTCTCACAGAATTGTCACTGTGAGGAAGGCTTTCTGACTTGTCTTGAGATAAACGCCTTTCTTATTTTTTTTTTTTAGAAAAAAAGAGAGGAGAAATGTTTCCAGTATAACTGCTCAATTCACTATATAAAGACATATTTTACCATACATGTATTATTTCAGAGTCTACACGTGAGTGTAAGTTTGTGTGGTTTTTACTGGGAAAGGCACAAACACCGTTGATGTGAAGATAGCAGTGTAAGCATATACAGTGAGTGTTGTTCAGTGACATCAGATGTATTTGGCTTTGCAAATCTGAGTCACAATAAATGGACAATGCATATGTGTAGATTATCAAGCATAAAACACTCTTTCCTCTATATCCTAATGACTGCCGTCACATTGTCTGCTGAGTAAACTGTGGTTTGTCATCTTAATGTAACCAGGCAAATATAAAAGCCATTCTACTTTCATGAAACCGCAGTTTGTATTGAGTTGGTGAATCATTTTAAGTAACTTTGATGTAATAACAAGATGAGATCTTTGCGTACTGTAAGTTACTTCAGAGTTCACCTGTTTTTCTAGTTGCATTTAATGTATCGGGCTACGTCAGTACACTGTTATTATTAATGCATTTCACAAGATGAATGCTAGAATTTTGAGTTATGTCTTCTGACAAATAGCAGTATTTTTTATTATTTGTCTGAATTCCAAAGACAAATGTAGTTGAGCTGTTTTAAGATTTTTGTTTTAACGTAATTCACTGCCTAAAAAAAAACCCTACCCTCAACCTCCCCCCAAAAAAACCTTGCAGTTGAAGTACAGCTTAATGACTTTGCATTAATGGCTCATTTTAGTGAAAATTACTCATGTAATGGGTGTTATAATAAATCTCATGGAACTCAGCATATGTTGGGTGTTTTTTTCTTTTAACAATTAAAAAAAATCCTCTTGCATCTGTTCAGCCTAAGGTATTCATTATTTTTCAGGTTCCTGTCTCTAATTATCGCCATCCAGTATTGAGTTTGGCTGTGTATGACCAACAGGGCAGTCTATTTGATAACTTCAGTTCTCTTAGTATCATCTGGGAATCAACAAAAACATCCTTAGCTAATATTGAGCCAATGGAGCTGACTGTGAAAGAAGATGGAAGTGGTCAAAAGAAAATGCAAGGTACAAGTTAGTTGAAATGAGCATTTTATTACTTGAAGGAAGTCAGGATTAAATCTATTTGGTAATGTCTGAGCTTGATTGAAGAAATTATTGTAGTCTACAGTCATATTTCAGCTTATCCTCAACATGCATTTTGAGTATGTGCTATTCAGAAAGGAAAAAAAAAAAAAAAAAAAGAAGAAAAAAGAACCAAACCCAATGCTTAGAATCTATCGTGAGAGAGAAAATCCTTGTCTGTTTAGAGTGATAGAAGAGATCAGAAGTTTTTTTCTTCCCCATAATCTGATTTATTTGACTTTTGATTGTAGGTTTGCAAACTGTTCTAGTTCATCATGAGTCTGGAACAGCTGCCATCTCTGCAACTGCAACAGGATACCAGCAATCTCATCTCAAGGCAGCTAAAGTGAAAACACCGGTACTTAGAACTCTGTCATTTTTTTGTTGCTATGTTGCTATGATGCTTAATGTACAGTGTCCCTACGTATTTATTTCCTTGGTGCATAGTAATGTAAAAACTAGGCAGCTCCATAGCTGATTCTGACGACAGATTCATGCCACAATGTTGTTATAACATTCATGGGTTTTCCTGCTTGCTTCTGCGCTATGTGCTGCTGTCCATATCAAATGCATGCAATTCCTTTTTTTTTTTTTTTTTTTTTTTTTTTCCCTAACCATCTGGATAAGGGGATTACAAAGAATTGTTTCAGTTGGTTTTGTTTCTGTTTCAGTTTTTTAATGAATTGGTGAATCTCTGCTGCTTGTCCTTCACTAAAGCAACTATGTACTTAGTGCAGCTGTCACTGGGGAAAGCAAATGTGTATTTCCACTGCAAATCTGAGTTGAAAGGTTCTGCATGAGCAAAGCAAAAGCTGGCTGATGTCCTCATACGGACCATATGGAAAATCTGTGCTCTGAGTAATACTTCTTTTTTTACTTTAGTCTCGCATTTATCTTACAGAAGGGAGAGACTACTCATTTGTACAGTGCCAGCCATAAGCTCAAGCTTTAATTTTACAAGTCATTAGCCACTCCCTGAAATAGTTTAGCTATTCAACATAGGGAAGAACAACAGCAAAAAGTAGTGATGATAAACAACGAAGGCGGATGTAAACAGATGGCAATTTTCTGTTTGTATCACTTCTTTTTAAACTGAATATAGACGGTTTTCAGCCTATGGAACAACTGACATGTCTACTCACTAACTCTTAAAATATCCTGGTTCACTACATTGAAATTCTGTTAAATATTTTTAAGCAAGACTTAAGCAGGTTTTGACTATATGCGTTTCTAAATTATGTACCATGAAAATAGAGTTGAGACAAAGAGTGAAATATGGAGCTAGAGGTTGCAGTATTTTTAATTCAAAGCAGGGAACAGATAGGCACTGGTAATGTGAAATATCCTATGGCCCAGATTTCTGTCAGTATATCTAGGTTTTGGCATCTGAATGGTAAAATTCTTCGGAAGATGATCTGTATTACCAGTTTGTTCCTGTCTTTTCAGTGAGGTTTCCAGTCTGCTCTTTTTGGGAAGCATGGTGTGGATGCATTTCCATTGAAGAATTTGACTATAACTTAGTCAAAAATGTTAATTAGACACAGTTACTTTGCCACCTAAGATCCTTGCTTCTCTATCTTTTTTCTTCTTAAGAAAAGTGAGTTGTAATAAGCACACTTGGTGTTCTGCAGTTGTTTTTTAATTCATTATGCTATGCTCTGCTTTATTAAACCAATGTTCAATATTCTTTCTTACATTTAGAGATAATTAGAAAAGTGAATTCTCTAAACTTTGCCTCAAGTTCAAAGAGGTTTATTGTATTTCAGTGTGGGATACACACTTGCAAAATGGCAGCAGAGTTCTCTAAAGTTCTAGTCTCTGTGTTTAAGTTTGGGAGGGATCTTTTTGATAGTTGAAGAATAGTTGTAGATTCCACTTCTGCTACAGCTACATGTCTTTAAATTTGGTAATTTGTCTCCTTTTTTCAAATACATTAGAGATGGACTCCTATATTTTGCTTTCAAACTTGACTGTACTTCTTTCTTATAAACAAAAACACAAATAAAAATCTAATAGATGGTATATTAAGACATCTTGATCATCGTTCCATGTTTAAGTGGAACATCCCGTTATGTCATTAGGGAATTATGACATCCTTTCTACGTCAAGGAAATAATTCTACTAATTAGGTGAAATGGGTACGTAATAATACTAACTTCCTCTAAAAAAAACATTTTCCCTTTCTAAGCTAATGTTATTATGAGTGAATGATTAAACTTGCATCTGGTCCAGTGTGTATGTATATACTTTTAAGGAAGAATTTCTTTTGGCAGACTGCTAGGAGGAATCCTAAAAAGATGAGCTCGAAGTAGAAGAAAACATTATGTCTCTGTGCTTGAATATTTTGTATGAACTTATGACATGTCTCTGAGTTAATATTGTATCCATGTATGTCAGACTTGATTAACTGATCCTGCTACTTCTTTAATGCGTAAGCCTTTGTTCTTTGTCTTGGTCAGAGATGCAGAATGCAGCAGCATGTCCTGTATATGACCTTACCTGTAGAAGAGAGCTAGCAGCTGAGCCAGTTACTAGAACTTGTGGACATTCTATTGACCTAAACTTCTCCAGCTCTGGCCCTTTGTTCATTTGCTTTAAGTGTCCTTCCCTGCATATACAAGACTTGCACTTAGTGTTTGCTGTAACAGCTAGAATTGTTTCTTTCAGTATGAACCTATTCTACCTGTGTCTGCCACTATTGAGCTTATACTAGTGGAAGATGTGAAAGTGACCCCTACTGATGTCTCCATTTACAATCACCCTGACATACAGGTAAGGAGTTATTCTGCTACTTTCTGACTGCAGGGAAGAAAACAGCAAAAACTATATTGTATGTGTAAGGATACCAGTTGTAGCAATGTACTAGAAGAATACAATCTAATTTCATATGCTTTTTCAGGCAGAACTTTTCATCAAAGAAGGTTCTGGATATTTTTTCATTAATACCAGTGTTGCAAATGTTGTAAGAGTGGCTCATGAGGAAGCTCAAGGTATTGCTGTGGTGAGTGAAGTACTTCCTTATTTTATGTCTTTTTGGCGATCTGAGTATCGTTATGCAGTTTCATCACTATAGGTCATTTTCCAGTGCATGTGGATAGAGAAAAAATAACTGAATCTTGGATGTGTTTGCTGTTACAGTCAAGCTTCAGGCAGGGGATCTTTGCATTAACAGTTGCAAGTGTAGTTGCAGGTATAGGAAACTGTTTCATTGCAGTTGTGATGCATACATATATTCTGTACAAGATAAAAGCCAATACCAATTTATTCATTACCTGTTACAATTTTGCAGTAAAATGTTCTGATTTCATTAACACAAAGAAAAATAATATGACAGAATTACTCAGAAGTGTTATAAAAAGGATTAATTGTTTTCAGGAACAGTATTTGAGTATTTGTTGTAGGCCAGTACTTCTGAAACCTTCCGATTCTTCTTCTAGTGCTATTTTAGGATATTTTGGTATCACAGTATTTCATCCTGATCTTGTGGATAATTTTCTATGAAACAATTGATTTCTCATCTCCATATTAAGTCTTTAATGCACTTTTCCACTAGGAGATGCAACTAAACTACAGTTAATGCTTGTCTTCATCTAGGTCCAGCATATGAGATGCATTCTACAGTGAACAACAATAAAACTATATATTTGCATTGTAGCTTTCATTAGGCAAGAATTTGTCACGATCCAAAGATAGGATTCGTGATTAGGTTCTTTTATTTGATTT
>JAVJGJ010000047.1:4466568-4479213 GCA_035590215.1 Microhierax caerulescens | reverse complement strand
CGTTTGAGATATTTACAGTCTTTGTCCTTTGTCGATGATTGTGAGGCAAATGAGAGATTTTCGGACCGTCTCTTACAGAATTGAAGTGACAAAAGGTTTTTAAGAGTAATCTTTGCAAATTTATAATTTACAGATTTATTGTGTAATAAATAGTGATATAGATAAAAAATCAGCAAGTTTCAGGCTGATGCCATGGCAGGTATCAGTGGGGCCAAGTTTGATACAGGAGGGCTTGGTAGTAAATTATTCTGAGAAATTAAATTCAAGTTGTGTGGAGCAGTGATTCCCAGATTTTTACTGGGGCTGCCAAGGATAAATTCTGTACTCTTACTCTTTTTTTGAGACAGCAGCTTTTCTGGACTTGGGTGGTAGTGGCAGGGAAGAATGAATAGTGGTAAACATTGGAATACACAGTATACTAGGAAGCCACTGGACACCTAATAGGAGATGAGAACAGGAGAAGTAGCTGGGACAGGAAGAGTTTTAGTAAGCTGTAGTAGCCTTGCTTTCCTTTTAGCAGTCTGCTCTAGTAGCTTTTTTTCTCTGGTCTCCCAGGCCAAACCAAGCTCCATTACATCTTCCTCCCCGTGGTTGTGCTGGCTGCTGCCTCCTGGCCACATCCCCTCTGTGTTCTATGGCTGTGTGTTAATATATCCCCCCAGCACCTGTATTAGTCACCCAGTTCAGAAACTGCTGCTGTTCTGAAAGCTGACATTTAATAAAACTTTATATTCCTTTCTGTTTTGAAGCAAGAGTGGTGCCCTCAAAGAATAAAAATGTCAGCTCATCCCACTGCTCTTACTGCTAACTCCTGTAGTGCTGCCCAGTAATGCTATGAATTATAACAAATTCCTTTGAAGCGGGGGGCCTGGCTGTCCATCACACCTTATTTCAGAGTTCATCTTCATAAGCCAGATGAGTGCATAGAATAGGACACCAAACATCTGCACTGTCTCTGGCCAAAGTGAAAGTACCTGTGAAGGTGAAGAGAATAGTTGGGGTTGTCCATGAGGTGTGTGGCAAGGTCAGGCAAATTGCAAGAGAACTAACTGCAAAGGTGATGTGAGCCAGGTGTGTGCCTGGCCTTGAGAAAGTGTGTGGAGACAATTTTGGAGGTGGTGCCTAGTTCTGAGGGCTTGTGTTTGTGAGCAGAGACCTCTTTCTTCATTGATTGATTCTCACTGTATTCTGAGAAGTGTTACCATACTTGTTCTTTGTGTTAAAAAAGCTGTATCAAAGAAATACTTGATATGTCAGTCATCTTCTTACTGGAGATCTACCAGCAGATTTTGGCTATTCATTCAGATTAAAAGCACTAATTGTAAAGTGTGAATCTTGTAGGAGGCAATACTAATGCTTTATAAAGCAGTCTCTGTTCTTGATTGTTATTTTTTCTTAAATTTTTGGGGTTTACTCCACTAAAAAAAGTTTCATTGCTCTGAATTATTTGTTGTGGGTTTTTTTGTCCTTCTGATGTCAGAAGGAGAGTAACAGGATGCCAAACTGCTTCTTGATTAAGATAACATTAAATCAGTTGCTGCCCAGAGGCTGTTTGCACTAGCTTAATAGTATGATACTTTTACACACATTGTACAGTTTTGCTTTTACGTTGGTGAAAGATTTATCCATGTCTAAGGGCTGGAGACTTCGGCGTCCCAATGTGTCTGTCCTGAAAGTGCTATAGATATTATGCTGTGAATGACAGACAAATGAAAATAAGTGCTATAATTGAATTTTCTTTGGGCATTGCAGGTGCATCCTCTACTTCCAGGTTCAGTGTCTGTAATGATTCACGACTTGTGTTTGGCTTTCCCTGCACCAGCTAAAGCTGAAATTTATGTCTCTGATATACAGGAACTGTATGTCCGAGTTGTTGACAAGGTTAGTGGCTTGAAACCAGTATTATTAGCTGATTCAGCTGTCCTGATTCCTTGTGCTGATCATGAACATGAAGATGAGACATGTACAAGATGATACGATGTAGTGGTTAGGGCCCTCGGCTGTGGTTGCATGACCTTAGAGAAATAGTTTGATATTCCTGTGTTTCTGCTTCTCCCTCCCAAGTTTATCCTTTTAGGTTGTAAGGCTTTCAGAGTATCAAGTGTCTCTTTCTTCGTGTTCTGTGCGGCAGCAATCTCAACCTTTGCATTTACACAGCACTGTTAATTCATAATTTATATGAACAAACTAATTTATGTTTCCTGTTGTTTAAAGTGCATGAGAGCAATTCTTTTAGGAGTAGGTTTTGCTCCAAGGTCACTTTCTGTAATGTCATGTTTTAAAAATGAACAAAAAAAAAAGTCCAACTTATTTTACCCTGTCAGCTTGGGTGCATCTTAAACAAAGTAAGTGTTGATAATTCTGGGTGTTTTAATTATGCCCTTGCCAGCTGAAAGACCTGAATTAATTTATTTAATTTGATGTTAACTGTAGCTGGCAGGGATTATTCTTTAAAATCAGTGCTAATCTAACCTTGGGGCTTTATCTCTAATGCCCTTCTAAAAGTGTAATACAAAATAAAATGAAAATATTTATGCTAACAAATTAGTAGTTTAAATGAAAAATGACCGGATGTGACTGTTTCAGGTGGAGATTGGAAAAACAGTTAAAGCTTATGTCAGAGTTCTGGATGACTCTAAGAAACCTTTTCTGGCAAAATACTTTGCTGTCATGGATCTAAAACTAAGAGCAGCATCTCAGATTGTTTCACTTGTGTAAGTTAATGGATCTTTTTATTAATCTGCAAATAAGTTTATAGGCAGAATAAGCAAAAAATAAGTAAAGGTATCAGCTTGGAGGCATGATAGTAAAGTTTTAATTACCTGTTAAGTGGTAAAAAGTGGTTAATTGTCAGGAAAATGGCTAAGTTAATGGTTAAGTGTTGTTGACTGAATTAAACTGTATTCATACATTTTAATATTTAATGGAGTCTTATGCATCTTAGAAGCAGTGATTTGGCAAATAATGTCAGGTGAAGTACTCTGTGAAGACATACCTGATGTTACCAAACTCATACTGTCTGTTACCTAATCTTTTAGAAACAGGTAGGCTTAGATCATCCTGTTCCTTGAAGCTCCTTATTTTCCAAGTTCTAAACACAATAAAATCACAGAAAAGAAGGTTTTGGGACTGTTGATTTTTAGTGTTGAGGTATTCAGTAAAAATTATTCTGCTTTGTATGGGGAAATGTATGTATTTGCATACACCTCTGTTGAATAGTGTCAAGGTATGTAATCAGGGCTTGTGCCACCATTATCTATACTGATCAAACTGCCAGTGGGCTCCCTGGCAGAGTTTTGGTATGAACCAGCTAACACTCTTGTTTCATTTTAATTTCATATATTTCATTTTAAGATAAAACACAGGCTACCCATTTCATGATGTTACATGTAGAAATGTGATCGTTTCCTTAATTTTGCTTAAGACATAGTCACTTAGTTGTCCTTGTGACAAAACTGCTATGCACCAAATAAGTCCTTTACATTTGTTATGGAATTTATTCAATGAACTTCTCCTCCGTTTGTTTCTTTTCTGCAGCCCACTCAGTGAAGCTCTTGATGACCATACGGCAGCTTTTCTAGTGCACGGGATGGCCATTGGTCAGACTAGTCTTATGGCAACCGTTGCTGACAGAAGAGGACAAAGAATCAACTCCGCTCCACAACAGATTGAAGTAAATAATTTCAGATAAAATATATGCATAAATAAAATCTATAGGAACAATTCATTATAGTTTGTTTATAGTACAGTAATGAATTTGCCAGAAAAATCAAACAAATTATTCTGTCCAGAAGATACCCAAATGCTAGTCTGTTTCAGATTTCATAGTGTTTTTTAACTGCAGGTGATGATTTAAGTTTATGCATGCTCAATTAACTCTAATTAAGCAAGTGAAGACCCAGTTTTACACTTAATGTGCTGTTTGGTGACATAATTTATCTGATAAAAATAGCATGAACACAAGTATTCATATTTCTGGTTTTAGGTCTTTCCTAAATTTAGACTGCTGCCAAGGAAAATGACCCTAATTATTGGGGCAATGATTCAGGTAAGGCATCTTCTTACACATTTTCTCTAATTTCTGTGTGAAAATAAATATATATCACTTACTTTTCAGGAGTAGATATTCCACTTCACAGTTTAGGTGCATTCACACTGAATACAGAATCCCAGAATTGTCAGAGTTAGAAGGGACCTCTGAATATCTAGTCCAGCCCCCTGCTAAAGCTGCTTCACCCAGAGGAGGCTGCACAGTCATGTCCAGGCAGGTTTTGGTTATCTCCAGAGGAGGAAACTCCACAGCCGCTCTGGGCAGCCTGTTCCAGTGCT
Organism: Microhierax caerulescens; assembly: GCA_035590215.1. NCBI lineage: Eukaryota > Metazoa > Chordata > Aves > Falconiformes > Falconidae > Microhierax > Microhierax caerulescens. The sequence continues at coordinate 4,474,884 of JAVJGJ010000047.1, read as the reverse complement.
GTCACCCACAAAGCAAAGACATTTTTCTTCGTATTCAGACAGAACTGCCTGTGTTGCATTTTGTGCCTGTTGCTTTTTCCTGTCACTGGGCACCACTGAAAAGAGCCTGGCCCCATCTTCCTGACACCAGTCCTTAAGATATTTGTAGGCATGGATAAGCTCCCTTCTTGGTCTTCTCCAGGCTAAACAGGCCCAGCTCTCTCAGCCTTTCCTCATCAGAGAGATGCTATCGCACCCCACATCATCTTTGTAGCCCTAAGCTTGGCTCCTCTTCAGTAGCTCCCCGTCTCTCTGGAACTGGGGAACCCAGCACTGGACACAGCACTCCAGATGCAGCCTCACCAGGGTGGAGCAGAGGGGTAGGATAACCTCTCTCAACCTTTACCTTTTAAAAGGTTAGTTGGCCATGCTCCTCTTACACCCCAGGATCCCACTGGCCGCCTGATGTATCAGCCACTCCTCCTGGCTTTGTATTTGAGGGTACACTTAGTCCCTTCATCCAGGTCATTGGTAAATAAGTCCTAACAAGACTAGTTTCATTCTTGCGTCACCTTCCATTTTACTGTATTGCCATATCAAAGGTTTTGTATTTATTTTTGTCAAGATAGTGACAACTTTTCCAGTTAAATACCAGCACTGCATTAATAAATCTGTCATCTCCATGAAATTAAGCATAGTGGGCTAGTTCTACAAACTGAAACACAGAGCAGAGCTCTACTATGTGTGGTGAAGAGAAAGTGAGGTGAATTTTTCTGAAATTTTTCTGGGCTGGATGTGGCGTCAGCTTATTACATTCTGTAAAGCATAGTCCACTTTTGTGCTTAGCTCACATATTTCCCAGTCTGACATCATGCAAGGACCAGTGTACAGGAGAAATAAGTCCTGAGATGCCCTAGGAAGGTTCAGCCAGCCTTTTCTTACTGAAGACATGGTGCTGAGCAGGGGAGGGGTGTCCCATGCAACACTGACAAGAAGAAATACCTGGTGAGTTAATGTTAGTTGTTCTCTGTGCTGTTAATTATAGATCACTTCAGAAGGAGGCCCTCAACCTCAGTCCAGCATCATTTTCTCCATTAGCGATGAGAAAATTGCATCAGTAAACAGCACCGGCCTTGTCAGAGGAGTGGCGACTGGGAATGGAACAGTAACAGGAGTAGTGCAAGCTGTTGATGCAGAAACAGGGAAGCTTGTCGTGGTGTCTCAGGTAATGTTTTATGATACTGGTTGGGGCTGCAAGAGGCTCTTTTAACTTGGGTTTGGCTCAAAGGGGGCAAATAGTCTCTTTGGATTAGTAATGTTATCTTGTACACTTTCCTTATCTCCTAAGGAGACGAAAACTCAGTGTTTCTTACTCCCTGGCCTGTGAACTGATGCGTGTGCTGACACAGCTGATACTTTCAACAGATAGCTAAATCTCACTGTACCTTAAAACAAGGTCTACTGATAACCCAGGGAGACTTTATAAATAGTCTGATAGCTTTAGAATTTATTAGTAAATCTAGAAAAGCCCATCTAAAGAAATCTTTCTAAAACAGTAGAAGGTTGTCCTTGCCTGCATCACCTTACAGTGTAGCAGTGTTTTATGTCAGTAGAAGTTAGTAACTGTTGTCTAAGAAACACATTGTCTCTTAAGCTGTAGGCAGGCTGTATAGAAAGCTGTCATCCCATGCTGTGGCCTGAATCCATCTACAAAGTTCAAGCAATGAACCCCTGATACCCCATCAGAATCTCTGTCTATATAATTTCCTACTAGCTGAGTGTGAGGGAGCTGGCCTATAAGGGAGCTCAAGTCCCTGGGACTTGCATGGGACTCACAGAACTTGGGCCAAATCTTATTGCTCTTCATTTGAGGTCAAGGCAGAACAGCTGCTGCATACCACAAAGCTCTGCTGCTTGAAAGATGTCACCACAGGCCAAGAGGAAACAAAGTAACTGGGGGGAAAAAAAAAATTATATCTATCTGTGCTTTGTAATGTGAGGGCAGCAGTCTGGCCTGATGCTGTGCCAGGGAGCAGAATGAACTTGAAAGCTAAATCTACTGCCCAATGAGGTCCAGATCTGACCTTTCCTTCCCAGTGTACAGTAGGAATAAAATATATCTGGAATGTCAGGATATGTGAAGAGGAGACATCAGAGTATCACACATCATTCTTTTGTTCTTGATTGTCCTATTTGCTGCTTACAGTTCTCACTTTCTTTTAAATCTCTCAACGTCTTCCTTTACATTCTGAATTTATTCATCCCTTTTCTCCTAGGGAGCCCTGTGATCTAGTCCCTTGCTGTCTGTCACCTCTCAGTTCCATCATTCATGTCATCAGTAATTTTGAGCAGAGTTTTTTTTTAAAAAAAGTTTAGGTGGCATTTTTAAATGCCATCAATCAAAATAATACTTCTGTAGTTTTTTTACAGTCATACTGAATTATGTTCCTCTGTATTTTCTGTGATAAGTCACATGCAAATCACATGGCAATAGTGATTAGATAATGGCAAAATAGTGGATAGATCCTGAAAGTGAAATCTAGTTCAAGTGTTTACAATGTCTTCCCTTCCTGCTTTTTAGGACAAAGTGGAAGTTGAAGTAGTACAACTGACAGCTGTTAGAATTTGTGCACCAATTACACGAATGAAAACTGGTACACAGGTTAGTTGATTTGTGATTAGCTTTTATTGCCTTAAAATTTTGATCTGCAAGCTGTGACCATTCCTATTACAACATCTGATGATACCACTTCAGCTCACAGAGTGGTTGCCTGCTCTGAGGGGGTACCACTGCTGCTGCAGGAATAAATACACTGTCAGTGGAGAAGCTCCAGAGCTGAACATACTAAAACAGAAATCAGCACAGGTTTAACATGTACACCAAACTGACTTTCAGAAATTCAGGCCCTGCTGAAACATAATTTCTTCTGGAGAAGGATGCTCTCATCTTCATTCTGTTTGCAGTGGAGACTTTCTTCCTTTGTATGCTAAAAATCTACAGTATATCTGCTATATCCAGGACAACAGATACTGTTCAGATTATCTTTCAATAAGTCTATTTTGAACAGTCATGTTTTGCTTAAGTTACTCATTCCAAAATGTCTAGTGATTCTAGCTTGTTGGTCCCAGGTGATTGAATTGATTTGAAGATTAAAAACAAAAACTTGAAAATCCCCATTTTGTGTTTATATGTTACGTTGTCTTAATTTGGATAGGTGGAAGGGGAAGGTGGATGTCCAGAGCCAAGTTAATTGGGAAGATTATCTAGACAAAGATGTAGAAAAGTTAAAGAGTGTATGACTTAAGATGAAGTGATTTGATGCTACAAATAGGACAGATGAGTTACTGAACCCGTCTTTTTTGATGGAAAGGTTGTACTTGTTTTTTGTAGAGCATGTAGCAAATGAGAATAAATCAAAATTTACTTTCTACAAGTTGGTGGTTACGTCTTCTGTGTGATACAATCTTACAATAGATACAGCAACCAAAACATTTTCTTCATAGGAAATACTTTGATTTTAAGTTTAATTATATTTGCTCTGTGCAGTTTGGTTAGCATCCTAGAATTACCTAAGAAAGTTGGCTTCTCTGTTTCTAGATGCCAGTTTATGTAATGGGCATCACCAGTAGTCAGACTCCTTTTTCATTTGGCAACGCAGTACCGGGGTTAACGTTCTACTGGTCTGTCACAAAGAGAGATACTCTGGATATCAAGACAAGACATAGTGAGGTAAATTGTGTGTGTGTACTTGCATGTATGTTTCTTGGGAAAAGGGAACTGCCACATAATGGAATTGAGAAAACACTGTTGCTTTTGCTTACTCAAAATCAAGGAGCCATTGTCAGCATTGGGTGTGGTCTTTCTCTGTGTCAGTGTCAGTTCTTTCCAGGAGTAAAATTTGAATCACTTTGTCCTGTCCAAGGCTTCTTTTCAACTTCCTGCAAAATACAACTTTGCAATGGATGTTTATGGAAGAGTGAAGGGAAGAGCAGGCCTGAAAGTTGTTGTGAAGGTCCTTGATCCTACAGCCAACCACTTCTACAACATGGCAAGAGAACTGTCTGATGAAATCCAAATTCAGGTATGATGATGTTCCTCACAGTTAATGTTTTAGTATCTATTTCAGAGTCTGTATTTGAAGCCAGCAATTTGAAATGCAAAGGAGTAATTCCAGCTTTGGTTTATCTTTGAGCCCTTACTCTTGTTTGTATTATGTTCCACTGTTTAGAAACAAATTCCACAAGTGTTGCTAAGGTTTATACTGAACACTCACTCATTGGTGTGAATGCCTGAATGAAATTCAGGAGTTCTTGTTGTAGACTACCTGAAACAGAGGTGACTTGTGTCCTGTGGATAAGCAATGTTAGAACTGTAGAACAACTTCACTGCTGTAGTTCCTCTCTGCACAATAATACTTCTTGTTTATAGTGCTTATCATGCATGTCTGTGGAAGCATGTTAAGTTGGATTGGGAATTAGCTTCTGAAATGAATCTCCTGGTTGTTCCCACTTATCATGCTTTGGGGAGCAGTTTCAAAGTATGCGAACTAGATTCCTTTAGATGAAACAAAGCTGGAAGATGTGCTTGAAGAGAAGACCTCATGTGAGCAATTCAGCTCACAGGCTCAGACTTGGGGTAAAGTAACTTGCATGAGTGTGGAATCTCCAACACCATTGCACTTGACGGATCTGCTGCTTTTTTCTTACTGCTTCATAGTGTAGCTATGGCCATAGAAATGAATGCTCTGCAGAATCTGTAGAAGATCCTGCCTATCTCACTCTCAAATATTCATGTTTAATTTTCTTTTTTATTCCCATATATGCTATACAAGATAAAGTAGTATGTTATAGCTTTATTTGGGTTTTTTTTGTTTTGAAGATGAATAAATGGAAATAAATTACTCGCAGCACACAACAGTAGGATACAATGCATCTTATTTTCCAGGTGTTTGAAAAACTTCGTCTAGTCACTCCAGAAGTGGAAGCAGAGCAGATCTTAATGTCACCAAATTCCTTTATTAAACTTCAGGTAAACAGGTTAGTGATTAGTTTTCATACTGTGATTTGCATCAACAGTTTATCAAAATCATAAAGCAATTCTGTTTGAAGTAAGCTGTTCCAGTCTTTTAAAAAGAATATCACAATACATTCATATAATACACAACTTACCTGGTGATTAATAGTATCTTACCTGTTCTCTTGGGCTTTGTCAATTCTTGTAGTAGTTAGATTGTAGCTAGAAAATTCATTCAATACTTAGATCATTATTTTAAAAGACGCTGAGCCAGTTAAATCAGTAGCTTGCTTCCGCTAGAGTGTTTTGTGGGTGATCAAAGCTTTTTGGAATATACTTCTTTCTATTTCTCACACAGAGGCTATGACTAGATTTTGATATTAAAATATCCTTTCAAATAAGAAGTCCTTTTTACATAACCTGTTTTCAAAGACTGATATCTCAGACTTGAAATTTGGTTTTCCTAGCGTAGAAGTGTGCAGATATAGACAACAGGAGGTAGGCTGCGGGTAAGGCTTTAGATGCATTTACATTTTAAGGGGAGGGAACAGTTAGTTTCACTTTAACTCCAGTGACCATGGTCATTCAGCATCTGCTTTTGAAAATTATATAGGAGCCCTGTCATTTGTAGTCACTAATGTTTTTTCCACTATCTCTACTGAGCAGTTTTTCTGATCCATTAGTCATTAAGTCGTTAGATATCAGTTTGTACATTTCTTTGTCCCATCTTCACTGTCCAGTGTCGAAGCGTGTGTGTACTAAGAGTGTGCGAACTCTACCACCAAAACCAATTATGTTATTGCCAAGAAAATGGCAACTAAAATCCAGCTTTAATGCTTTTTTCCTTGGATAAATTAGAGTATTTATAGCTCAATGGAGGAGCTTGGGAGATGGAAAAAAATAATAATTTATAGATCTTTTAGAAGATGTGGTAAGTGATACTTAAAAGTTGCTAATGTCTCAGAATGCCCACTAATTACAGTTTATGTATGTGCTCACTTTATTAATATGCAAATACCATGGAGAGAGTTACTGCAAAGATTAACCTTGTGTACAAAACCATTTCCAGCAAACTGATGAGATCCACTTAAGTCCCTGACTTTATCTCTAATACCAGTATTGGTCATGGGAACTAATCTCCCTCTAAATATTGTTTGCAGAAAATGATGGCAGAAGCTGCATGTCGTAGCCTTAACTATTATTATTTGGACTCAAGTTTTTGTCAAGGAATGATGGCACTGCAGGGCAGCAGATAGAAACTAGGTTTTAATACAGGCCTAAACCCAGATATAACTTCTTCAAGTAAGCTTAAATCAGAAATGAAACTTTTCTTTCTTAAACTACAACACAGGCTTTTCAGCTTTTATTAAAGACACATGAGGAAAAAACCCAAAACATTACCACATAGCACAATATGCTGTTGTAAATATGGTTTTACTCATTTAAGGGAGTCCCCTGGGATTTTTTTCTGTTTCATGTGTTTGTTTTCTTCAGGGACCGAGTGGCTTCACTGAGTTATCGTGTCCTGGATGGACCACATAAAGTTCCTGTTGTAAAAGTTGATGAGAGAGGTTTCCTTAACTCTGGGTCTTTGATAGGATCATCAACAATTGAAGTGATTTCACAAGAATCATTTGGGATCAACCAGAGCATTGTAGCTGCTGTTAAGGTAGTATCATCTCTCTTTATTTGCAATTACAGAAGTTCAAAAAAGATGTTAATGTCATAAACATGCATTTTACAGTGTGAAAAAGGTAAATGTTATCTGGAGTAATGAATATAAATGCAGCATCTGTTGCAAGGTACCTAAACGATGCCTAGGTTTTCAAGATACTACAGATATAACTGTACAAAAATTTCATTTTCTTTGCTGTTTCCCAGCAGTTCAGCTCTTACATAGAATGAGAATCTCTGCATGAAAGAGCCTATCTTATCAGATGCAATAATTTAGCTGCTGTTGCCTGTATTTGGTGAGCTGGCAAGGAGCGTGCCTAAGGCTGCCCTCTGTGCCTAAGTGACACCAAAATATGGATGATTCAGGGAAGGACAAATCTGTAGCAAAACTCAGCAGTTTGTTTCCAGGCTAATGAAACATCTTTCTTTCTCAAAACTACATCTGTTTATTGAATGCTGTTCTGTGAAGTTTAGTGTATCTTACTGGCCAGGCATTTGGGACATAAGGGACTGCATGTCCTTCATTTCTATTTAGAAGTCCCTGTGCCAAGAACTTTTTACATCTGCCAAGATGAGCCTTGAGATACCCACTGCTCCACCTCTTATCCCTTTTTACTCTGTCAGCATCTTTCTTATGCCCCAACTAAAGGAGAAAGACACATAATTGAGTGCTGACTTTAAATGATTCGTTGTTGTTGTTGTTGTTGTTGTTGTTGTTGTTATTATTATTATTATTATTATTATTATTATTATTATTATTATTATTATTATTATTATTATTATTATTATTGTGAAGTTGCTCGATTTTGTTTTTTGTTAATTTATGGTTTTTACCTTAATGTTCAGCTTTGTCTGTAGGACGGCATGTAGGTCTGTCCTCCTGGGTGGAGAATGAAAAAAGAAATGATGGCTTAGTTTCACTAATGCTACTCCTGCTGCTAGGTGGTGGCAGTGAAATTCTACAGCTCTGTTATAGATGACCTTGTTTCTTCTCTTCACTGCTGGATCTGGCAAGTGAAAGACATCTAATGAGTTTGGGGCTGGCTCAAATGACATTTAGTCAGCCTATAGTGGTACTAAAGTTAAAGTCACCCTTTGTGCATTCTTTCTGTACACAGGGTATCGCAGAACTGTGGAGTCAGTGCACTATGAGATTAAGCTTGTGAGCTCTTTGTAGTAGGAACCATCTCTGTTCAGGATCTTGCACAACTGATTTGTTTTCCTGTTTATTAGGACTATAGTTCTTTTACAGAAGTAGTATTTTTAATGTCACAGTAACCTCGTGAGGTAATACAGTGCTGCCTTCATTTTATGGAAGAGGAACTGAGGGAGAGTTTGAGTGGTTTTGCTGAAGGTCACGTAGAAAAACTTCTGACAGACAGGACATGATCTTGAATCTGTTGTGTCATTCTAAGACAGAGTTCTCTCCTTCATGCTGTCCTTCCTTTCATAAGTTCTTGTTTTGTTTGTTTACAACTGTACACAGTTAAGAATCAAACTGCTGCAGCAGCATCACTTAACACTTAGACCTTCAACTCTGCTCAAAAAAAGACTGTCTTATATAAGCCAAGGAGGACAGTGGAGGTAAGGAGTGACAGTATGCTTAGCATGGAAGCAAGCTAAGCACTTGCCTGTACCAACTCTTTTTT
>JAVJGJ010000047.1:4420030-4466468 GCA_035590215.1 Microhierax caerulescens | reverse complement strand
AGTATGCTTAGCATGGAAGCAAGCTAAGCACCTGCCTGTACCAACTCTTTTTTTCTTTTTTTTTTAATAAAGAATACTTTAAAACCGGAGATGCTTTAACAGTAAATAACTGTTTTTATCAGTATTAAATTCAGCAGTTGTCGCTTGTGGGGTAGTTTCCGAGATTTTAAGATAAAGCAAGCTTGAAAATCTCTCAGGGAAATGGTGTTCTTGTTGGCCTGTAACCTCAGCTAGGTGGGCAGATGACTGTATGGGCTGATATTTGAACAGATTATATCAGCCTGTGGAGTAGACAGTTGGATATACTGATATTCTAGCCACTCTTTTTATTTGGTTTTGAGTGGGTGGTTGGGGTTTTTTTTTTCAGATTCACCAAAGATGCTATTTGCTTGAGGCCAAATTCGTCCTTTCTTTTTTAAGTTTTGACATGTACATTTTCAGATTGCAGAGGTTTACATTTTGGCTGAGCTTCCTAGGTCAGAAAAAAAGGGATTTTCCTACAAGATAACCTTGAGGGCTTCTTTTAAAATAGTTTTATATATATATTTGAGGGTTTTTTCTGTCTCTATCCTTCCATTATTTATTTTCCAACAGCTGTAACAAAGATATAGTTATTTTTGTTGGGTAATTTTGCTAGTTAACCTAGATAAGTTAATGAAGACCTGTAATATGTTATTTAAAACCAAAACAAAATGGTTGTAAAGTCTTTTTCTTCAAACTTCCTTCATTGGAATGTTACTGCAAAAATGTGGAGGTGTGCACGTACGGGTAATCTAGCAGATTTTCCTGAATTGAAGCAGTTCCTAACTTGTGTCTTGGTTGAGCACTGAGGCAACAAAATGCAGCCTGCTGACCAGTTAGGACTGGTCAGATGCCAGTTCCGACTGCTTTTGTCTGATGTGCTTCTATCAGTCCCTGCCTCGGAGGACGGCCTGGCTGCAGCATCATGCAGCCAACAGTACCGAGTGTGCCCAGTGATGGGTCAGGCAAACCACCCCAGCACACAGCTCAGGAGCGAAGATGGTGGGTGGTATTCCTTCCCACCTCTGGGAGCCCTGTTGTCAGCCCACTGCAGACCTGTTTGAGGGGCAGCAGTCTGTAGTGTCTGTAGTGCTGCTTGGCAAGATTGCCAGGGAACAGCTTTGCAGCTATTGCTCATCCTTCCTCTGCTGGGCAAACCTTTGCTCAAACAGAGCCAAGACTGTTGGAAATGGCATGTATCATCTTGGCTTTCCCACCTGGTGCAGGGGAACTGGGGGAAACAGCAGCCTTTTCATCCCCAATGTATGCTCTCACATACATTGCAAGTTACTCTTGTTCTGGTAACTGGGGAATTAATTACACTTTTTATTTCAAGTGTTACTGGGAGAGAAGTCTAGGGGCGGTGTGTTTGCTTGCATATCCGGGGAGTCGTAACAGTTTTAATTTATAGGATAATAATGTAGTCTCTGATATGTTATGGGTGTTTCTACATCATTATTGATTGCTTCAATTCCCAGTGCTATTAGAGAAAATCACTAAGAAATATCTGATTGGAGGGTGTAAAGAAGACAGAGCCAGACTTTTCTCAGCAATGCTCAGTGACAGGGTAAGAGGGAATACACAAAAATTGAAAGACCTGAAATTTTGTCTGAACATAGGACAGCACTTTTTTACTGTGGTGGCTGTTGAACACTGGCGCAGATTGCCCAGGGAGACCGTGAGATCTCCATCCTAGGAGATGCTTAAGACCTGCCTGCCCACGATCCTGGGCAACTGGCTCGAGGTAACTCAGCTTGAGTAGGCAGGGCTGGACTAGATATTCTACAGAGGCCCCTTTCAACCTCAGCTATTCTGTGATTCTGCAAAATGTATGTACTGATAATAAAAGCTCCATGTCTCAGTACTGTCACATGGCTAAACATACAGCAAATGGTTCATAAAAGAAGCTTTGTATATTTGTATAATAAGAATACCATCCTAGATAATAGGATTCTTATTATACAAATATACAAAACCACATACATTGACATAAATATATCAAGATAGATTGACTTAATAAAAATATAGATTGACTTATTGTCAACATATAGCTTGACAAATAGTTTATTTTTATAGAGGCATCAAAAAATGCAATTTCATTTTGCTTTTCATTGTTGATGTTTTTACAGGTCTACCCCATTTCATACCTAAGAATCTCAATGAATCCTATCCTGCACACAAAAAACAAAGAGGCATTATTGGCTCTCCCCCTGGGTGCGACACTGACGTTTACAGTCCATTTTCATGATAACTCTGGAGATACTTTTCATTCGCATAATTCTGTGCTCAACTTTGCAACAAACAGGTAAGTATCTACCATAGGTGTTAATTATAGAGAACAAAAAAAGCCAAATACACATAGCCCAGCCACAGCAAGGAACAAAGATTGTTCCAGAGATATCAGGTGAAGATATGGCTTGGGCTGGGATTAGCAAAGAAAGGATTTCATCTCTGCCGTCCTCAGAGGAACTGTAGCAGAAATAAGAGTTGTAGTTAACAATCGATATCCTCTAGCAAGTGGAAAGTTGCCCAGATAAGCGTGATCCCCAGAGGGGCATGCTGGGGTACATTTCTGTTTTAAGTGACTCTGAATCATCAGATTACATACATCAGTGGCCTATATAAACGATTGATCTTATTAGCATTTGCCTCATCTTGCCTCTTTTCTCCTAGTGCTTTGTTACACTGACTCACTTAAGTCTTATATAAGATGGTGAACATTCTGGATCAGGACTGTCTCTTCAGATATGCTTGTACAGCCTTTGTGCAGCAGAGCCAAGCCTCAGAAGGCCTTTCAGTTTCTGCCTCAAAGAATAATAAATATAAAACTACCTTCTTTGGTCATTAGTAAACAACCACTAATTCCATTACTTCAGTGTAGCTTTTTTTCTGTAGATCATCTTGCAGTTACAACACAGTGATTGTGATTAAAAGGGGGTGGGGAAGGGGTTGAATGCAAGATTTCCTCTTTTCTCCTATCTAAACGATCTGTAGAAATTTCTGTAGCATACAGAGGTTCCTGAGATAACACTGCCCTAGCTTCCAAAACAGACATGACAGAGCTGCTTCAGCACAGGGATAATTAGCCCTAGACAGAGCAGCACTGCTCATTGACCTCAGGTGCAGCACTGTGGTGACCTGCCTCTGCTGCTGTCAAGACACTCAACTATCTCTGTGTGGTGCTGCTAAGGTGGTTTTCTCTGTGCTGGGTGCACTTAAAAGCGCTCTGCTTGTCCGTGCATTTGGGAATGCTGAATTTTGGTAAATATCAGAACTCGCAGTCAAATGTGATTTAGCTTTCTAAAGTTATGGCTGGAAAGCTATATGTTGGTGTTTACATGGCTTTGGTTCTTAACTCCCTGAGTAAAGGGAAAAAGGGACAGATCACCTCATTATAAAAGTTCTACAATTCTTAAAATTAGGAAGTAGTTCTTGTACAAAATTATGACCTCATTATTGCTTCAGTAGCACCTAAATCACTTTTATATTTTCCTTATTTTGTCAGACTTCATTAGAAGGTAACTATTGCTGAAAACAAGAAGTCAACCATCTAAAAAGAGTTCAGTACCTACTGTTTACTGTGGAGATAATGACATTAGCAAACTAGCCCTAATACAAAAGCATTTCTTTTTATCTGTAGGGATGACTTTGTACAGATTGGGAAAGGAGCCACAAACAACACATTTGTAATCCGGACTGTAAATGTAGGTTTGACCTTGCTTAAAGTCTGGGATGCAGAAAACAGTGGAATTGCAGACTATGTCCCACTTCCTGTGCAACACACTATTTTTCCTGAACTCACAGATGTGGTGGTGGGTGATGTCCTCTGTTTGAGTACTTCACTGTTAAACCACGAAGGTAAGCAGCACTTCAGTTGCTGTGGTTTTGCAGCAATATAATTTGACATCAGTGTGACTCTTTCTCATTCTCAGGAAAACTAAATGCATAATTTATGATGTTTGTTCAGAATCGAATGTCACTGTTCTTGTTAATGATAAAAATAGGTTTGATCAACTCCTCTAATTTTAATTGTACCATGCAATATGCCACTTGTGTTGAATTAATGAGTATCAGACTCCAGACATTTCTATTCAGTTAGCTTGAAAGGCTTGTTCTTTACAGGAGTCATGCAGGATCAGGATTATCAAACTTCACTCACTGTATTTGATTCTTAGTATTAACGGGCTTTTTTTCAGAGTAAATGCAAGTCAGTTTGTTGTTGGGCTGCTAGCCTTCCACCACATGAGACCCTAGAATCTAGTTTCTGTTAATTGGGAAGTATGTGTATCTGTGCTGCCCATGGGGTGGGTACATCCATACGTTGTCCAATGTGATAATGAAATGCTTCAGTTAGCATAAATTTGTTGAACGGTGTCCAAATGGTGTGTTTTCTCAGGCCTGCCGGGTATATGGAGCTCCTCGTTAAGTAGTCTTCTTCAAATCGACTCCAAGACTGGCGTAGCTGTGGCAAGGGATTCTGGTGTTGTCATTGTCTATTATGAGATTCCTGGATTACTTAAAACATACAGAGAGGTGAGGCACTGTTAAATCCTGCCAGAACTGCTGAAGTTATTTTGCTTCAGGTGGACCCTCACAAGAAATGTATTCTACCTTTGTTGTTGTTGTTGTCATTATAAATATTGCAAAACATTCTCTTTAAAGGAAAAAGTATTAGAAATGCCAATGGTTGGAAAGTATCTGGTATGTGTCCAAACACATCATGTTTTTTTTAATAAAGTATGTTAAGGAGGAAAATTTAGCCAAATAGTTTCTATTTTTAGCCTATACTGTTCTTATAATGGTATGTTTTGATTCCTTTGCTTGGCTAATTTGTTTCCAGATGCTAAACAATTTTTGAGTGTGGCTGCTTTTATGAATGAAATTTCACTGCAGAATGAGATGCCAACAAGAACTTTCTGAAGTATCATACCATATTATTATGCATCACTGATCAGAACTACTCAAATTATTTCATCTGGTGTGTAGTTGCATTGTTGACGTAATTCACTGTATCAGCTAACATAAACACTAGACACTGTTTTTAAATAAAATTTAGACTTGGAGCTTCATGTCTGTTCACTTATGGGGGGCTGGGTAGAAAAAAAAATTACTAGTTTAAATTGCCTTGAAAGGCAGTTTCTAAAGTTGGAGAAATGTAGGATTTCTTACAAAGAGAAACAGGACCTTGGAGTCTTCTCTTCTGTTTTACATACAAGGATGTATGCATTTCACAATCAATCCAGTCTGATTGTGCCTTAATTTTTATGTTATATGACAGTTTTTGCTAACAACGTACTTTGTTTTTTTCAGATATCGATTAATATACCTCAGAGGACTACAGCAAGGCATGTAAGTGGAGTGGAAAGTTTACAAGGAGTTGCAGCCTCAAAAATAATAGTTTCAATTGGGGAAAGAAATAAAAATTTGCAAGGTATGATGAAAAAATATCTTTATGCTTATTGTTTATTGCATTGCGGGGGTTTTTTGGAGAGGGACTGTAGAGGAATGAAGCTGGGTTAATTAACACTGATAATATACAGCTGTGGGCCGCCTTCAGGGGTGGGGGCTTAGCTGATGTAGGTAAGGTGCAGGTGTGGCTGGTTCTGTTAAGTGGTTGAGAGCCAATGAAGAGAGAACAGCCAAGGAAGAGAGAGGAGGAAGAAGCAGAGAGGAGAGAGCGTGTCCTGGGATGAGGAGAGACTAGGAGAAGGCAGCAGAGGGACAGGCATGGAGAGTATGTTGGTATGAGATGGTAAAAGACCTTGTTGCAGCCGGCTAGTTTGGAGAGTGCTGCAACAGGGGGCACAACACGAGATGGGGCGGGGTACGAACAAAGCCCACCATAGCTTGGTTATGGGTCTGTAAAGCTGGTGTAGCAAGATCTCTATGAACCTCTAGTGCCTTTCCAGAATCCCAGCAGCTCTAGAAGATTCTTAGGGCCATGTTGCAGAGTTTGAAGTTGTTCTGGGGCACTATTAAGATTTCACAACTCATACAATTGGTAGGTAATAGAAGTGTAATTTTTTATTATATCAAAAAACAGTTAATAGGTGCTCAGCTGGTTGTTTATACATTAAATTCCAGTTATGTTCTTGAAGTTACTTCTCACTGAGTGTGTTTAGTTACCATCCTTAAATCTTTTACAGAAATTATCAGCAATTACAATCAATTGAAAGATCTAAGCGTCATACTGTGCCCTCTATTTAATAAGCTGTAGTTTGTTTGATTATACTTCCTTCTAGTTTTTAGCTTAACACTTAGCACTTGTTCAAACAGTGTTTTATTGTGCCTTATGTAACGTATTAGCCTACCAAAAAACCATCTTGTCAGATACTAAAATATAAATTGAGACTCCCAGGATCATGTAAGTTATTCAACAGACACATCTGAGCTGAAAACTCTCTCTAGTTCATTCTTTCCTGTAAATAAATAATTCCTGTCAAAAAAACCACCACAACATATAAAATTTTCATTTGCTGTCTCTTTGGGATTAGACCAGAGATAGGACAGCTGTCTATGATTTCCAGCTATTTTAAGATCATCCTAACCTTGTGAAACTACTTCAGAAGGTGGCAGAATAACCTGGTATTTCAAGATACGGTTTTGCTTTTAATTAAAAGTTAATTAGTTATAATTTTCTTCTCTAATTAATTAGAAATATTTCTTTTTCTTCCCCTTAGGGGAGTGCTTGCCTGCTCAGATTGAAGCCATTACTGAATTACAACCACAGTCCGTTATCAGTTGCCATCTAGATTTTAACAATGAAGCATTTGATTTCCCAGCACGTCATATTTTTAGAGCAGAACCTGGATTTGATGCAGTTTCAGGTAAGGTGAGACAAGATGCTGCACTTCAGGCAGACAATTTGAATTTTGCTGTGGTTTAGTCCAAAAGCCCTTTGACCCAGCTGATTTCCTTCCGAAGCCGCTGAGGTTTGCTGTGTAGGATCTCAGGCTTCAGTGTCGTTAATGTGTGCACTCTCCTTGTTTAACTCTAGGGTTTTCTACAAAAAAAACATTTATTTGTTTTGAGAGAAAGCCAGAAATCACGGGCAGCCCATTTCATATGTTTTTCAGTTGTAATAGTAAGTCAGGAAGAAATGCAGAAGCATTATTTTACTGGGACGGGGACACACACACAAACTTCAATATGTTTTTTTGACTGCAAATTTAGGTCCTAATTTTACATATTACTACTCATTTGTAAATATGTAGACAGTCCAATGGTACCTTGAGACAGAAATGATATTGCAGAATGTAGACATAATACACTGACGTTGCATACTTTAGAACTAGCAGCTGCCATACTTTAGCTGAACCATACAAAAAATAGATTGCCTTGTGTATAACAACTCAGAAGAAAAAAATATCAGGCCCTGTATTTGTTAATCTATGGAAGCAAAACACTTTGTCCTTGCTGGTACAAATGAGCACTCATGTGACAGATATTCAAAACTGGGGATGTCTGCAGCTGTAAACACCTAGTGGCTCTTCTAGGTGTTTTCTTGCCATACATCGGGGCCTTTACTATATACTGAAATGCAGTGGAAGTTAAGACTAGGGATAAGAAGCAATCATGAGTTTTAATGTCTGCATACTGAGGATCTTTGGGTTTCAACAATCTATGCTCCTCAGTCAAATATTTTTTGTTTGATGCTGGCCTTTCAAAAGCCCTGCCACTGTAGTTACTGCAGTATTACTAACCTCAGTGATTAAAATGAGGGAAGTAGCATAAATGTGAAAATTGGGTGTTAATAATAAATTTTTAATTCTTTGTATTCTTCAGTTTCAACGTTTCTGGAATTTATCATGCTTTCAAACTTTCCTGCACAACCTGAGTGCTGTAACTTCTTAGGAAAAGTAAAATTCTTATGTATCCCCAAAACAGCATGGACTGGGACTTAAAAGGATGGGAAATTACCAGATGCTGTAGAAATGGAAATAACATTGTGAAAGTCTACAACATGTGTTAGTGTTTCATAACTGTATCGTGATTTAATAAAGAACACCATGGACTGTATGGAAATAACATTAATTATCTGTTAGATTAGCCCCTGCACCCTTTGTGTAAAACACTATTACATTTTGCTTAATAGTAGCTGTCTCTTTTTTTGCTGTTGTTGTTGTTTCTTCCATTAAGGAAAGAAAATAAGGGGAAAACATGTACCCAGCAAGTCCTGTTTGTTACTTACCCTTTGTATCTTCCATACTGGGGGAATTTTTTTACTATCTTTACTGCTAATAACAGACAAATAGGTCCCAAGAGAGACAAGAAACATGGTGAATATCTAACCTTTTAAAGAAGCTTTTATAAATAATAAACTATGTTTCCACAGAATTGATGATAATGGCAATTGACTGCAAATTTTAACATTAGATGAAGACAATATGAAATAGGATGCTAAATTTTGGGTTTTGTAAAGCCTTGCTATCAAGATTAGCACAAATGTTATATTCAAAGTAGAACTGAGTCTCACTGGCACATTAAAATAAAATGTGACTGGAAACTGTCATTTCAGTGTGTTTAATTTGGGACAAGAAATATCTTCTGTTTTAGTACTGAGATGCCAGTGGCTGGACCAGCAGACACACAGACCCATTCATCTATGCACTCCTGATCTTGCTGTTGAAATTCTACCTCTACCTTTAGCTCTTCTTTAAAGATATCACAGAAATCTCACTCTGCATGGAGGAAAAAAAAACCACAAAGATGAGCAATTAACAGTCAAACTGCTTTTGTTTCTACAGGACATTACACCTGTTCCATCACAATGCACAGGCTTACAGACAAGCAGCTGAAGCATCTCAGCATGAGCAGAACTGCACTCAGAGTTACAGCCTCAATCCAAAGCAGCCAATTTGCTGGGGAGCAGATCAGCACTGAGGTGCCATTCAATCCTGGGTTTTATGCTGACCAAACAGAAATGCTTTTAAGCAACCAGTACCCGAGCTCCGATGTGAAAATATTTGGTGCCACTGAAATTCTTGATACCTTAGAGGTGAGTGTATTGCTGGAAAGTATCGCAACCCAATTGAAAGCATTTTGAACTGTTATGTGCAACTTTCTAATCAAAGGCATTCTGTGCCACCTTTACCATGTCAAGATTGCTCCTGAGATGATTTGGAAATATTCATCTTGGAATGTATTCCTCCTCAGTTTTCACTCTTGTTTTGGGGTAGTAGAAATGTGTCAGGCTCACCTGTGCACTTGCTGGGATGTGTTAACCCCAGAGCACAGGTGGGGAAGCAGAAAATCTGCCTGATCCCTCGCAGCACAAGTAGGTTCTTGCCCTCTTACTTGTTTGCCCACAGGTCATGTAGTGCAGTAAGGGGTGCTTTGATTTTTTGCCTGTGGGGAGTTAGTCCAGCCCCACAGAAACAGCTGTTTAATAGGGAAACCTTCACAGTAAACAGGGGTCAAGTGCTGCTGGTGTCACTGTAAATTACAACCAGATCTGACTCCTGCCAAGGGGTGAGTTGCTCTATGTTTCTGACATGTGGCTTGGAAGATGGGTATGTGCTGTGCTTACTCCAGCAGTCTGTTTCAGGTTGTTTATTTTCCTCGGCAGGTAAAATGTGGGTCACCAACAGTGAAAGTGTTTGAGAAAGAGAAATCCTATGGGCTGCCTAGTTATATAGCCTACACCATTAGTCTGTCTGATCCAAGAGTTTCAAGCCAGAGATCCTTATCAACCACTCTAACTGTCTCTAGTCCCATGACTGACCAGTCCATCACGATCCCAGTGACAGTGATTTACTTGACTGACAGAACCAGTGCACCAGTGAGACGTAAGTTTCTCTCTAGACTTCATATGCCAGAATAAACCTCTAACTTCCATTAATGTTCATGAGCTTATAAAATTTGATGTGTTAAAATCAAACCTGAGCTGGCAGGTAACATTATCACTGACAGGTAAACTGCTCACTGTGACCAGAAAACTTGAATACAGTTGCTCATTATGCCTGAAGCTGAATGTATTTTCCTTTTGGGTCAGCCAAAAATATGTGGTTGAAGTTGGCATAAATATCCCCATGCTAAAGTATCTGAAAGAAATTTTGTTCTTTTTGCTCTGCTTTTGTTTACTCTCAAACATGCCTTGTTATTTTGAAAACAGATTAGCATTTTGAGGCTGAGAAAGTAAAGAACATGCAAAAAATTATTGGCAAATTTTGAAGATGGCACTGGAAATAGTCACTAGAATCAAAGTTATATTATCTAAGTTGATTACACTTATTTGCTCTAAATAAAAACCTTCTTCTGGCTTTTCATTTTGGGTTAAGAACGGGTAACCTTTAAAACAGATTGGTGAAGATGCTCTTTTAACTCAATATTGTCTCTTACAGATGGAACCAGTCTGTTCCAGCACTTTCTTGATTCTTACCAAGTAATGTTCTTCACGCTTTTTGCACTATTAGCAGGGACAGCTGTCATGATTATAGGTAAGAGAATGAAAGATTGCAGAAGTATTTTTTTTCCATAACTTCTTACAATGCATTAGCTGTAATAATACAAAAGAATAATTTCCTTTGTATATTTCCATGTGAAATGATTTTGTTGTTTTATTGTTGGTTTTGTGTTTTATTTGTTTGTTTTTTACACTGTCTTGCAGCCTATCATGCAGTTTGTTCACCAAAAGAACAGCAGAATCACCCAGCATTTATCCCAAGGACACCTCAACACAGCCAGAACAGTAAGCAGCTGTTACCCATTTATAAGTGCATTAATTGATTAGTCTAGCTATTGCATTGGAATTTAATGTAGGAAGGTATGACTATGAGAAAGCTTGTATACTGAAATGTATTACAACAAGCAGTGTGTCTGTTCCTGGGAAGTTTGTTCCCCCTGCCCCACTCCCCAACTTCTCCTTTGCCCATTGGTAATTCTTTGGAAACTCCTAGCCAGCTTCAGCCACACTGGAAACAAGGAATGGGCTAAAAGTGTAAGAATTCATCCCAATCACCAGATGGTTAGAGGAGAGAGATCCACAATTTTGCTCCTACTGAGGGAAAGTAAAGCAGAGTTCAGCTGCTTGGCACAACGTGCTTGGCAGCAGTAGGCTGGTGAGTCAATCCATGTGACATCAGGTTAGCTGCAGCATGTGCTGCATCTCCTGTGCTGTCTGCACGCTGTAAGGTATTGTGAACTGGGGCCAGGGGAGGTTTAGATTGGATATTAGGAAAAAATCCTTCACCAAAAAGGTTGTCAAACATTGGGATAGGCTGCCTAGGGAAGTGGTGGAGAATTTAAAAGACATGTAGATGTGGCACTTGGCGATCTGGTTTAGTGGTGGACTTGGCAGTGCTGGACTCGATGAACTTAAAGCTCTTTTTCAACCTAGAGTTTCTATGAGTCCGTTCTAAGAGGACGGGGAAGGGCAAAGGGCACAAGTCTGTAGAAGAAGGTTGTGTTGTTCAGGGAACAGTTTGTTCTTCCACTGCTTTTGATCATGCAGTCATGTTTTATCCGTATTTCTTGACATCATATTTATTCCCCATTTTATCGATTTGCAGTGTTGCAGAATCAAACTTACTCAGAAATATGCAAAAAACCCACCCATTCACTTGGAGGATCTGTAATCAACTATGGGTATTAAGATAAAAATCACATGATTACAGATGTATTTAAGTTATGGTGAACTGCAGTCCTGTTTGTAAAAACACATGCCTGATGCTTCAGATGAAATAAGGCAAATTCAAACTGCAAGTTTTTTGCTGAGGTGAAATGTGTGTGCTCCTCTCAGACTTAATCAGTTCTTCAATTAAACTCCTTAATAGGAAGTCTTATAAAATCTTGATGCTTTTAGGATGTCTTTTCAACAGGCAATAAGCTAGGGGGTTTATTTCACTTTGAATGGATCGTTAGACTTACTTGCCAGGTGTTCCAGCAGATGATCAACAGAAGTTACTTGTTTCCTTACTTCTTCCACCCTCCTGAGTATGATTATGGTTTTTCTCCTTTTTCCCCGTGTTTTAGGTTTCTCTCTATCACCTGTGCTTTCCTTCAGTCCTCAGTCCTCAAGCAGGAAAACAAGCCCATCATCTGCACTCTGGAGCACTGATTATGGTTCATATTAGAGACAGCAGGACTCATGTTCAACTAGGCCAGGAAAATAGAACAAAATAAAAATCAGTGCCTTTAACAAGAGCAAGTTTAAGAACTTTCAGTTTTGATAAAATTCGTGTTATCTCTTGAATGTAACTTTTTTTTAATATTTAGAGCTCTTTGAATATTTTTTTTATGTCAGTGCTTCAGTTTTCTAAAACTTCATGTGCTGTTTTATGCTCAATTGATAAGCATGACTGGACAAAAAGCCATGTTTATGCTAAGCTAGCTTTCTTGCACTCCAAGCAACTAGAAGTTATGTCTAAGTAATAGTGATTAAAAAATGTATTTACTTTTTTTGTAAAGATAACTTTCTTTATAATGAACTTTGTAAAAAAGGGAAATAGAAAAACAGGTGAAATATGAGCCAAAAATATGAAGGATTGTATATTTCATAGAACTAGTTTTTTATTTTGAGTTCCAAAGACTCAGGAATGTACTGCACTGATAAGTGTTCTTATGTTTAGCCTTATAATGTGATTCATCATCACAATTTGCTGTTTTAACATTAGGAATGCTGGAACAACTGTGAATAATTTGGAGGCTTTTTACAACAACAAAAAACCTAAACCCAACACTTAGTGTGTCTTCCTTTGGGTACAGCTGCAGTATTCCCTTCTTGTTACTGTAAGCACTTTTTTGAACTGGGAATGTGAAAGCTTGTGCCTTCTAAGAGGACCTTTCTTCTGGTAGTAAATACTTTTAATTGAAGGCAATTATCTTAACTGTGTTCTGAAATAAATATAATACGTTTTCATAGGTCATCTCACACACGAAGTACCTGAAACTGAGCCTCCTTTTATTACCACCAGTCACCTGGTACACTGGAAAATGGCTTATGTCACACTCCAGGGTTAGTGATGCTTTCAGTTGGTTCAGTCTGCTTGTCTCTGGTGTATTTCTGTACAAACTGATACAGCCGCACCCAGTACCTTCATTTAAACTATACAGTAAGATATTACTGGTATGACCGTATGTTAAAATATTTGTACCGTAATATCTACTAATAAGTGCTTGTTTTCAAGTCTGTAAAATACAATGTAGCATTTAATTGCCTAAGTGTTTAATGTGGGGGTTTTTTGATTGAGTTCTTGGTTTTCTTCTTGACTGAATAAGACACACGGGTAAAAATCACATAATTCTGTGTACTTCAGAAAGTACTTTGCTAAACGAGGCAGTTGTTGATCACTGTATGCTTGGATGTATTTTAGTTTCTAAACAAGGTGACAGCAAGGTCTGCTGGCTTGAACTTTTTTTTTCCAACTAACTTTAAACAATCAGAAGAAAAACTTTGTTACAATTCTTAGTCCTGAAGTACTTGCCTGAGAATAATGGCAAAAAAAAAAAAAAGTATCTCAGTTGGAATCCTTTGTTTTGAGGATTATAATCGTAATTACAGTAATTTCTAATCCATAAACAGTATTTTGCAGCCATTGGATAAGGGCTTTGTTTACGTATGAGAAGTACCACAGTTGTAATTGTGAATAATATTCTGCCTGTCTGAGCTGTCCAGAGGACCATAATGAAATTGTTCTGTTTCATAGTGCAATTGTTCTGTTTCTAAGAGCAAAATATTTCATGCAAATATGTTGTCTGAAGAACTATGTGGGTGAATAGTCAGAGGAATGGAATGCAGACACAGTTTATGGCATACAGTTTGGGTTTCACGCAGTATTACAAAAGGGTTGCATTGTTACATGCTGTTACATTGAGTCTTGTGTAACTTATTGGCTACTTTTGGAGAATTTGTGCCTTACATGCTAGTACTACTTAAAATTGACAGTTTGGATGTAAATAGTTATTTGTATCTGTTATTTAATAAAGCTTTGTAAGATTCTTTTAAACTTGTGTTTTGGCTATTCAGAATTTAGCACTGGACTATATCATTTGTATTTGACCTCCTACAGCCTCTTGGTATTTGCAGCCATGATTTTACAGTCTTAATTTTCACTTCTGTTGACAATTTAATTTTTAAAATATTTTGACAAATTTTCACCTAGTGTTCGTTGTCAGGGGCTTTTCCTGGTTTTCACTAACAATCTTCAATTCCTGCTCAAGTCAGCAGTGGCTGAAGAAGCAGCTCTTAATTTTCCAGGTTTGTTCAGACTTCCCACTTAGTTAATTTGTTTTTTTCAGGAATGATCTCATCTTGCTTTCAGGGAGAAATGAAAAGGCTGTGAATATCTCAGTGCTACTGTGATAAACATTTCACAAATGCTTAGAGGAAACTTTTATTCTCCTATTCCTTCTTTTCCAATTCAGTCTAGCAGTCTGGCACTGAATGTCCTGAAAAACAAACTGCTTCAAGTGGTGGGCGTAATTTTGCAAATGCCCACTCTTCATGTCACCTCTTTAGGTTAGTAGTTGCAGTCTCCTGGCATGCATCTTCATGAACTGTGTGATCTACCACAAGCTAGAGCTAGAGGGGAGTTAAAGAAAAAAGTCACATGAAATAGGGAGCTGGCATGGTTCAGGAGCCAGCCTGCAGCGAGCAGCGACTGCTCTGTGGGTGGGATTTGAGGGTATAAATTTTTCTGAGCATGTGTCTGCCAGTGTAAAGATCATTTATTTATTTTTAATTGCCTGAAATGAGGCCTTGAGTTTTTTGTATTTAATGCTGAGTTTTTCCTGGTTTCACTTACTACTCATTCCTGACTGTTTGCTCCACTAAGTGGGAGAAGGGGTGCTGGGAGTTTGTGTATTGTAAACATATTACACATCTTGTGTGAGTTGAATAGTATTTTTAAGTCAATCAGGTAACAAAACAATCAGTGCTGCGCTCAGCCCCAAGCCTTGGGCCCTTAACATTCGGCAGGAGCTTTGGCTTTGCTTCTTTAGTAGAAGCAAGATTTACTGCATGCCAGCAGTGGCAAGCTCTGTCACGTTATATTGGTTCTTGGACAAGAAGATTTTCTTTTTAACGGGTTGACTGGAGCTTCATAAGCTATGAAAGAAGCAAACCCAGCCCGTGAGGGGTGCAATCACAGAGCAAATGCCTTGGGCCATCTTTGCAGACTAGGGTTTCCCGTCCCTGAATTTCCAGCCTTTCCAGCTGGGAGGGTTCTGGTCCCTGAATTTCCAGCCTTTCCAGCTGGGAGGGCTCTCTGGCAGAACCGGCGTGTTGCTGAGAGTGCCTCTGTCAGACTGAAACAGTGGGATCTGCTCAAGGAACAGCCTTCCCTTTCACAATTGCAAATACTCATGTTAAAAATCCAATTCCATGACTTCCCCACCCCCCGCCCCAAGAAAATGGAAGCAAATGCTGAAAAAGAGACGGTCACTTGGCACAGCCACTCCTGCAGAGCGGTGGGAGCTCGGCAGGCCCTGGGGATGAGAGCTTTACTCCCAAACAGAACTGCATTGCTCTGCTGTAGTTTATCAAATCATCACTGCTGTAATTTATACCAAAGTTTAAACTTCATATTTTATGTACTTCTGTATAAATGTGTTTTCTGTAATGTAATAATTCATAAGTTGTTCAAACTGCACTTCTTTTAAAAAAGTTCTAGTGGAAGAGGAAAAAAGGTGTGGAGGTGATGTGGAGTGTTACAAACTTGGATGAGGAAAGTCATCTGAAAGGTATGATTGTGTTTAGCAATTAGCATCCACAAGGATCAGGAAAGAAAAGGAAATGTTATCTTTGGGATTTCAGGATAATTTCATCTAGTTAAATGTGGCGTCTGCACAGAGGAGGGGAATTCATCCCTGAAGGGGAAGGAGATGTCATGCTAACAGAACAGGCAGTGTTGCTGAATTATGGTTGGCAGGTGTTCAGGTACTTGGAAGGAGGGAAGCATTTGGGAAACATTCAATAATAATAATATTATACTGAATCATACTAAATACTGAATATTATGAGTACTCATTAGAATTATAGAGTACTATTACCATTTCTGAAATAGCTTTCTCTACTAATTAAAGTTAGCCCCAGGTCTCCTGTGTGTCTCTGAGGCAGAACAACTGAATGAAAATCTCTGTCAATCTCAGGCTTTTTGGTAAAGTGGCTTAGATTGCCCTCCCGGCTACTGTCACCAGATCACAGCTAACTGGCAGGATGCTTACTTGCTTTCACGGAAGTCCTCCTGAAATTGGGATTGGTTATAACTTGTGTAGTTCCCTCGTGTCGTTCCTGTGAACTGGAGGGGGAGCAAGGGGGGAAAATGGTGTCTGCTGCAAGTGCAAACAGAAGTTTTGTTGAAGCAGTGTCCAGTCACAGCAGGGTGTGCATGCAACTGTGCACAACGGCAGCGTGCTGCAGACACACGAGGCACAGGTGGTACCTCCACTGGGCAAGGGGTATAGAGCCTGTCTGCTCTTCTAGGTTGTCTTGCTGCATCCAGGAAATTCCTGCCTGTCCACAGCCGTGTTGCAAGGAAATAATTAGAATAGCTGGACTAGGTTAATATTAGACTTCAAGCCAACCTACTTTCTAATGTAACATCCCCAATGCAGCATAATCACCTCGACATCTCCCCACTCAAAAAGCAAAGCAGATAATGAATAAAACATTGAGCCCACCTTTCCAGTTAAGAGCTCTTTCTGACTGGAATGTGGGAGTATTGTGTGGTGCTTAAGGAGAAGGCTTTGCTAGTGGCACGTTTGCTGACTTCTGTTCTTCATATGAATATAGGGTTTACAAGTGTTAATCAAGTCTCTTTGCTAATCGCTCATTTACTTTTAAGATAAAGGCATTCTGGAATGAATGCCAAGGGAAGAGTCAAGGAAAAAGATTTTTTTAAAAAACAAAAAGTGGGTCTTGAAAGTAAAGTCTTGCATCATGTTGTTTTGAGGAAGAAATAGCAGCTCAGGAGCAGAGGGGGCCTTCTGCTATACCAGTGCAACAACCAGGCGTACGGAGCTACCCATAGTTATATACCCATACTTAAAACCCCCAGAAGCTTAATTGTTGGCTGTACCAGTAAGTGTGCAGGTTGCACAAATAAACATTGCTATCGTGGGTGGAGAATTACATCTTTGAGTAAGTCATTGCTAAGGGAGCTTGTTTGTAAGCGTGGCTCCCCGGGCCTGGGTGGCTGGCGTGGCACGGCCCTGCGCTCACGCTGCCGGGGGGCTGCTTCTTTTGAAGCTTGCAAAATATAAAACAAGAATGGGAAACTAACTTTTCTCCTGGATTTGTATTTATCATCATTGCACTTGAGCTGTGAATTTACCAACAATAAGCCATTTTCCATATCTTCCCTCATACCACTTGCCCTTTCTATCTTCAAGGCTATTTTTGTCACAGGTACTGTGCTTACCACTGCAGGTGGCCTGCTCCAGAGCTCTTTGTATTAATAAACTGTTTCCTGCAATTCATAATGTCTTCATGGTTCAGCACAGCATCTTGTTTCTGTTTAGCGTGCTGTCTCCATTTCAGTGCTTGGGGGTCTGTTTTGCCATAATTACTAAACAGATTGCAAGATGCAGTTGCTGTTTTCCATTTAGCAGACGTTGTGTACATGTTTATAATTCACCCAATCACTCATTTTTTCCTGAGTTCTCTCTTCTTAGATGCCATGTTATGTTTTAAAGCCCTATTTCCATTTTGCTTAGTCCAAAGGACTATCTTATGCCTCTTAATTTTGCACTTAGCATAAATAAGTTTGTCGTCAAGATGTTGTGCTTATGGATATGTCAGCGTTGTGGCTGTGACCATTTATTAATTTTTTTTGGTTTAATTCCATTTTTCATAAGGTGTGTGGTTTCTTACTGAGCAAATGCAAGGCAATGTGAAGTTGCCTTAATTTCATTCACCTTTTGTGTTAGAACTCCATTTCTTCTAGGAGTTATTCTTGTTGCTGACAGCCACCTTCCAGTGCAGAGAGTGAGGAAAAAAAAAACCCCAAACCTTTAATGGAATATAGCTTTATTTCCACATATGGACTGTGCCAATCCAGATGTTCCAGTGGGTACAGTAGTGGCCTGGTACCTGTATGTATCTCTACATTCAGAACACGTTAATGGCAAACGTCGATACCAAACAAGAGCCTGATTTGCTTTTGCTGGTTGTCTTTTCCTGGCCAGCTTCCTAGTAAGTGGCTGCTTCGCATACACCAGGTATCCTAATACCATCCCCAAATAGGCCCAGGATTTTAAGAAGGCATTTCTTCTGCATCATCCTTCACAAAGCAAGAGAGACACACCTCGACAGAGTGCGGATTTTTTTCATTTGTGCTAGGGAGCTCATCCAACTCCTGTAGTTTGGCTGGTGTTCAGCTTCTGCTACACCGTCATCAGACTGAATCTGTTTGGAAACCTGACCTGGAATATCCAAATGTGGACTCGGATTATGAACAGCACTTCTAATGTTGCTGATCCAGTGCAGTGCTTTGGATTTTCTAGGGAAAGCACCAGAAGGAATAAAGGAAATACAAAGTGGGTTGAAAGTAGCAGAAACAGAATATAGACAAGAGATCTATAAACTGCTTGAATTCTAAGTAATTTCTATTTCCATCAAGGCTGAATTTTGACCAGTGTGTGGGGGAGCTAAGAAAGATTAAAACATATTAAGAGAAAATGTAATGAACAATCAGACGAAGGAATTGACTGATCTGTGCTTATGTTCATGGAGAATCAGAGGCAATAAGTTTGGATTTAAAGAAGCAAAGGCTTTAAAGCAAGGATTACAATGGGCATGGCACGAAGAATACTTCTCTGAATGTTGCTTTTGGCAGAGTTCGAGAAGAGGCAGCATGTGGCCTAGACCTGGAGTTCAGTGATAGACCTGAACAGCAGCAATTTCCAAAGGAATGTCCCAATGTGGAAGACATTTGAGCTGAGGAACAGTTCATTTGCTTTCGAAAGCCCTGATCAGTGCCTGGATGGCAAGGTAGGGTCAACTGGCAATGCCTGGAAAACATATGGCAAAGAATCCTACTAGGATCTCTCTTTCCCCTTTACCCAGGAAAGACCAGGATCACCTTTGAAAGTCAGAATAAAGGTGACGCTGACTTGCATCTCTTCTTCCCTTGGAAGGGATGTGCCTCCCCTAGGGAATGATGGCTGTTCGTTTGTAAGAGTTAGAGCAGCATATCCTAGGAACAGGAAATACTCTGGGTGGCAAACACTCACGTCTAGTGTTGGGGAGCCCATGGGTAGGTGCCTTCTGGAGCTTGCCGTCATGGATGTTCTCATAGATAAGAACAAGGACATGTAAGAAAGAGCTTCCAGGGAGGCTTTTTGAAAAAAAAAATATTTTTTTTTCAACTTTAACCACTCTTGACAGCAGGTGATTAGTGAGGATCTCCTCCAGAGTGACCCGCCAAGGGGGAAGGGAGGAGTCAAAAGGGAGATGGGCAGGAGGAAATACCATTTAATAAAAGGATGCCCCAGTGATCTCAATGCTGAAGTTAAATGGCCATTAGCCAGACAATGGACCCCATCTGGGATAGTAACCGGAGGAAATCATTAGGATGCAACAGCTTCCTCACGGAAAAGTAAGTCAGCTGGGCTTTCAGCACCTGGCCTTTCAGGACTTCCAGAATCACTAGGCATGTCTGCAATAACAAAATTATGGGATACTACAGCATGTACAGAAATTTAGATATATTTCTGTGGAGAATGTTCTGCTCTCGTCATGTAAAAAAAAAAAAAAAAAAAAAAAAGAGGTCCAGAGCCAGTGAGATGGAGTGGAAAGTGGCAGAGGGAATGACTAAGCTATTGGGAAACAAACAGCTTCACGGTGTTCTCTGACCCAGGAACTATTCCATTCCCAATTGTGCAAGCTAATCCCCACCTAGGGACATCCTTCCACACCCTGTATGTGAAAGCAGCTTGTAACCTTACTGGAGTGGCAGACCAGAAATTGCTGCAGCAGAGGACTTGAGTCTGCCTGTACAGATGTATCCTTTGTAATTAATTTTAGGCCAACACATGTTAATAGCTTAGTGACCAACTTTTAAGAAAAAAAAGAAAAAAAAAATAAAAAGGAGAATTGCCTAGATAAAATCTGATGACTGAAATACAATTTACTGATAAACAGCCTCTGAAGTTCTGGAACTAGTTTTAAATATTTTTTTCTGTATCAAATGTATGCATCTTCAAAAGAGACAAGAGGTGGGAGATGCTTTTTTCTTTTGTGGCATGTGCTTTACTTAGAAAATAGAATTCTGAGAATCTGTTAAAGTAGTAAGAAACTGCCAGTAGTAACAAAATAGTGAAAACCGTCTTATTTTACCCAAAAGGAAGAGAAAAAATTAATTTTCTAAAGTAATAACTTGCAATTTGACAGCATGAGTCACTTTTGTTATTATGAATGAGTCATAAATAGAAGACACTAAGAGTTATTTTTCAGAATGTATTAAGATAACAAAGAAACTACCTCTCACAAAATGTTGCTAATAAGGCAACAGTCCATGGGAGTCTGAGGCAAGGCTTATTTGAAATATTTTAAAATTTTGCTCATTAAAAGTGCTATTTTTATGAACTTCTTTTACTATTTTAAAAATACTAGTAAAGGCTGTTTTCAGTCGGGTTGTGTTTTTTTTTTTTCTGTATAAGCCAATTAGCCTGCCTTTAATGGAAGCTGGATCAAGCCTATAATTAGAAAAAGACTAAAAAACCTTGAGTTTCAGTGTTATGATCCAGCTTCTTCCAACAGAGATCCACACTTGAACTTTTCCACCACGTAGGGTTTGATTCAAGTCACCATGAGTACAAACACAGCTATTAAAGATAATTCAGTCTCATTACTTTGTGATTGTTCCTACGCATATTTGATTTTTACCCTGATGTGGGAATGAATTGAATCTGGAGGGAACTTCAGAATAATAGCAGTGATATTTCTGCCTGGGTCCCTAAAGAAAGGAAGCATTTTCAGCCATGCTGTCCCTGTGTCTTTTTGCTTCTGCTTTCTGTTTCAATTTTGAGCCCGATTGCAACCGATTTAGGTAATAGAATGGATATCTGAAGGATAATTAAGTTGACATGCATCTTGCAAAACTAAATCCCTTTGTAAAGAAAACTTTAGAATTCTATTTTTAGTGTTTTGTAAGCTCATCCTTTGTTAGCTTCTAGATAATCCACAAAGACAGACCTTTACAAATGCCTGATTTGTATGAAATTTTTTAGTAAGAGTTTGCAGCCCTCCATGACGATCAAATCTGTAGGAAAGAAGGCACCAACAGAGTTGGTCTTCATCCCAAATAGAGGAGATAGGATTTTATTGTAATGTAGGTTGTGAACAGAAAAAGACAGTGGAATAAAGCAGCAATATCTAGTGCAATAGCTACAATGCAGCATATAAATAGAATCAGTTGTGGAAAACCGGATATTTAATAAGACAAAGCTTCATGAATGGTACAAGTTAAACCAGTAAAGAATGAAGTCAGTAATTTATATCTTACAATTGTTCTGCCCTACTGAATGGATTTCGTTGTTACTTGGAGTGTTTACTCATTATTAACAATAAAATCTGCAACAGTGGCAGGCACAAAACCAATATCAAGTGGAAAAGAACGAGCTTGAACAAAAGAAGTAGAACAAAAAGGAATTAAGTAAATTGAAAGCAAGTTTGAGCTAGAGGAAGAAAGCAATTCTTTGTGGAAGCAAACATGATGTTACACAGAAACAAAATAATTTGAATTGGTCTCGCTGCTTAGCAACAAATAATGCAAGATAGCACTTACCCTAAGTTTCTGAACTTGGGAGCTTTTAGCTCCATAGACTTTTCTATAGTCTCTCTCTCACACATATTTATTAAATGAAAATTGCTTGGGTTTCTGTGACTAAAACAGTCAAGCAACACACTCCCCTCATGCTGCACTTGGAGAACAGTCATTTGTGAACTTCTCTTTCCTAAGGATCTGGCACAGTAGAAGCAGCAAGGCTGTAATCAATGCATTTGTTAAGGAACCAAGAGACTGGAGTTCTACGTCAACCTTTGTTCCAGCCCTCCAGGCTGAAGCATGTGCCACTGCTCCGTTGCCTGCCATTCTTTGTTTAGTCCACCACTTAGCGGATGTGTTTCCCATTTGTGTGTTTGCACACTAGCTAGTGAGGAAGGAGGAGGAATGGGCTGGTCTCCGACAAGGTCTGTTACGCTCTCATGGTACCAGTAGCCTTATAATTTCATTGGTTGCTTCTGATATTCTCGGTGTCCTTCAACATTCACACACAGGGTCATCTAACTTCTGCTTGATTGTAAACACTCATTTTGTATTCTCTTCTAAAGAATATTTAGAAGTAAGTTGGACTATCTTTTGGTTCTTCATTCAGTGGCTCTTTGCATGGCACGTATGTAGAAAAAGTGTTTGTCAAAGGCGTTGGGGAAGTGTTACGATCCTGTGAGTTTTGTCTTGTTGCTCTACGCTGTGTAGCAACAGCAGATTGACCTTAATGTGTAAAATACTTACCTGCCAGCAACGTGGCTAAAGACGTGTCCTAAGGAGCTTTAGATCTAGCTGTTTTGGCACAACCAGGGGAATTATCACAGGCAAGGTGTGATTTTCCTACTCATGGCGCTCTGGAGGACAGCTGAAAACTTGCAAACTCCTATCAGCCCCCATAAACAAAGGAACTGGGGTGTGAATCTGACCACAGAGGGGTAGAAGTCAACGGTTTAAGCTGTGACTGACTAGATAAATTCCCTAACAAATACCAACTACTGTAATCGTAGATGGGTTCGCACACAAACCTCCTTACCTTTCAGCTGTAAAAAATGAGTGCAGTCTATGTATAATACTAGAATTCAAAATGTAATGTGGGGCACTGAATGCACATTATTCCCTCCATGTAATTTTCTCTTCAAGGCTCTGTCTTTCATTGTGACTCACTAATCATCTTTGGATTTGAAGTTTATGGCCAGGTCCTGGTGGCAATCTGGGATTTCCTTCATTTGCTAGATTAATATTTTATTTTATGCTGGTTTAAGATTGGCCAATAGAAATAAACAGCCTTCGATTCTAGCACACTTTAGTATCTCTTAGGGAGAAAAAAGATATCTGCTGTCCTGAGCATCTGACCCCAGCTGGTACATTCTCACTGCCAACTGTTTCTTGCATGAGTGGAAAATGAATAAAATTACCAAACAAAGAAATATTTTCAGCAACTACCCAAACATTTAAGGCTAAACATCCTCCTTGGAATTCCAGATTTTGATTCCAAATAAACAGCTGAATTGAAGGATTATTTTGATAGCATTGTAGAAATATTGGTCTGCTGGAGGTGCTTAAAGGTCAACTAGAGTGCTTTGTGGGCATTTTTGTTGGTGTTGGGCTAGGTTTGTTTTGTTGGCTGATTACTTCTGGGCATGCTGCCTTCATAAGGCATGTGCTATAACTCACTGGGACTCTCATAGTCTGTACGTTACACAGGTTATTACCATTGCTATAGTCCCCGTATTCCTCCTCTACTACACAAAGTTCAATATGTGTGATTTTTTCTGTGCCTCTCTAATAGGAGATTCCACCTCCTTCTTCAGCAGGAAGAAACTGATGAATTGATGTATTGACAGAGTAGATCGTAGTTGCTACCACTCTTAAATTATTTAATTAAATTATTAATAATTTACCCAAAGCTGGAGGGGGGCAGGGAGCGGAATGTAGTTTAGGCATAAAACATGATACAGCAATTTCTTTTTTCTTCCAGCTTTACTGAGTATGCTTTTAAAAGAAGCCGGGTATAGATCACTCGCTCATTTGATTTTTGGATTTCGGATTGCAGTAACGTAGTACAAAATGCCGCCATTAAGAACAAGACAGGTGAAGGCAGCATCGTGCATGGTGCTGAGTTTTAAGGTCACAGAACACTGTAACACACACTCCAGATTAAACCAAATAATCTTTGTGACCTCCACTGTGCAAAACAATGCTTTGACTATCAAAACCTTTTCCTCATGTTCTCTGATGGAAGACGTGGCAGTTACAGATACTATTCAAAGGGGAAGACAGTCACGCAAAATCTAGATTATTTTCTGCTAGGTTTATATATACCCTCTATATCACAAACCACAAAGATCTATATGTGAATACAGATACTTTTTTTTTTCCTTTTCCAAGAATGTACTGTAGTTCTGTGAATCTAAAGCTCATATATTTTTGGCTTAGTAACGGTTCCATTGCTGAGTGCAGGAAGCCCATCACCTAAGCGACTGGTTTGCTTGTGCCTCTGCAAATGTTGCAGCCTTTGGCTTTGCCAACTGCATCCAGAATTGGATTGATTTTTTTGAGTGTTGGCAATTGAAAAGTTCTAAGATTTATTTCCATTTTCAGAGAGAAATTTTGCAAAGTCTGAACTTGCATTTAATGATTTATTTCTTTATTAGCTAGCCTATTTCTGGACAACTCAATGTGGAGAGAATCATCTCAGTGGCAAATTAGTAGTATACCTAGGGGTGTCAATCTGGTATCCATTCATAGGAGCACTGGCAAAGGGACAAAATTAGCCTGTGAGATAATGCAGCTCACATTTGCTCCTGCAAATCTGAGTAAGTGTAAAACTATATATATAAAAAAAAATAATCAAGTTTTTCCCTCACCTTTTCATTTTGGTTAGGAGACTGCTGATAAATAAATGTGGTACACAAATCTCAGAGTCCGTAATGTTCTCCTAGTGCTGATACTGCAGAGAGTACTGCAAACAACAAACCAACCAACGAACACATAACGGAAGTAAAGCTGAAAGACTGGTGAGGTTTCCACTTAAAAGGTTTGAATTTGCTTTTTTAGAAAGTAGTGCTACTAATAATCTTAAATCCTCATATGCCATCAACACCACAGCAAATGTGTTAAGTGTATGTAAGAAAATATACATCATAGGCTTGACCTGGGAATCTAAAAGTCAAACCGTGCTCTTTTCAGCTGGTGGGTTCTTTTCCCCAGCTTTAATGAGGAACCGTATTTTTAATGTGCTTACTTCATAGTCCATCTATTTTTAAGGGAACTGTGGTTACGTGATGCTGAAAAATCATGTTAAAGCATCGTGCAGTTCAAATCTAGTTATTAACAGTTCTGTTGATGATGCGGGAAGTGGAATCTAACACCACTCACTTTACTGCATCCCTGTAGGCTCCAAAGTTAGTGGTGGCAATAATAATTATAACAATAGGCTTTAAATTATAATAGCCTCTATGTGAACATTAAGAGATATACCAGTTCAGTATGGAAATTATCTTTTTATTAATAGGCACTAAATGTACTTTACCTGCTTGGAATTGTGTTTTTCATTTCTCTTAAATTCAGATTTTTTTGTAAATTTAGGAAAATTGTCTCCATCTTAAGATTTTTTTTTTTTTGCTTCTGATATTGGCTGTCTGGAATTCTTTTCAGCGCTTTATTTTTTTGGTCAAACATATCTTTGCAAGTAATAACCCTGTGAAAAGCACACAGCACTTTCAGTCCACCTTAACACAGTATATTTTGCACCTAGGAAGATGTTCTAATAAACAGACAGGCATTTCATTTTTTATGTCTGCTGAGGTAATTAAGAACAATTAAATCCTTGTAAGAGTAAGAGCCATTTTGAAATGGGGAGAGGAAATGGAAGCCTTGGAGATATACCACCCGAGGCAGGGATGTTGTATCATGGTTATACATTTAGGTTGAGGTGCATGATTGAAACGTAGGAAGGTACTTGCATAGTTGGATCATTGCACTTAAAACAGTGAAGAAAACAGGGAAAAATATATATGAAAACACATGTCGTACTCCTTTGGAGTAGCAATCTTGCCTCTCAGTAACTTGGCACGTCTTCTGCTTGTTCTTATGGAAGGTTCTGTTTCCCAGGGCATTCTGTGTCAGTCAATCCGGTTTGAAATGCAACGTTAGACAAGTAAGATTTTTCTGCTGTTCCTTACTTGGAACCAAAAGTGTTTCTCATCTGCCTTTCCTCTTGCCACTCCACGGTTAGCCTCTGTGAAAGAACTGCTCCCTCCCATGCTGGCAGTGATGGGCAGTGAGCTTTGCTGCTGAGTTTTTAATTTTTAATATCAAATAATTTATATTATATGTTATTAGTAATCGCAATTTGATTATTTCCTCGTTATAAAAAATAAACCTTTTTTTTTCTGTATTTTCTTTTTTCTTATTTTTTTTCTCTCTCCGCCTGCCCCCCCCCCCCTTTTTTTTTTTTCTTTTTAAAGGTCGTACGATGTTGAATGTTTCTTGGAACACAATTGTTAGTAAGATACATACTTAAAATCAATGCTGAGGCTCATGGCTCATAGGTAATTATAACTCATGTGAGCCTTATTTAGATATCTAATAGATAAGATGATGTCGTAGCACATAATTTGAAGTACAGTGTTTTCCTTAATTTCTTAAACTTTATTTACAACATTGTTAAAATAACAATACTAGACAATAAGTTTAATTTCATGTTCTGTGTCATCCAGTCTTATTTCATGCATCAGGCAAGAAAAGACCCTACCATAACACTGCCATAAACTTATTTTACTTTGTCATAAAATCATCTAAGCCTGTCATGGTTTTGAGGTGGCTATTACTAACGCAGTGAAGTCTGTGATAATGTTTCTGTCCTAGATTCAAGGGACAGACCGTGTGCCAGGAAGGAATTTATTCTTCCCTCATAAGGTCAGATGAGAATAAACAAGCTACTTCCTGTTATTAAAGTAAGTTTACACCCTCATTATGAAATCAGCTAAAATGTGTGGATCCTCTTTTACATTGTTAAACGTATCTTGTCTATTACATTGCTCTTGTCTAAAATATTATTTCAAACTACTGACTATGGACACCTGCCAGCTATGTAGAATAAAATCCTGTATGTTGTCTTCAGTCCACTCCACGTGATGTTGATAATGCAACGCCTGTGCACGTCCGCCTTTACCTGGCTGGTGAGGACCGTGCCAGCCTGGCACCTCTGCCCTGGCTTCATTCATCTGCTCCAGGGGATGGCCTCGGTCAGTCATGGTGCACCTATTTTGTAGTCATTCCTTCTTTTTCCTTCAATTTTTTCTCTCCATGATCTAACTTAACAAATAATGATTTTGTGTTCTAGCTGGTCACGGAGGAACTCAGTCCCTCCGGTTCATAATATTCTTCCCTTGTAGCCCAACTCTTCCCAGTTGCTATTTAGGAACAGGTCTGAACTAATTTGTGTCCTTGGATCAGTGAATTACCCACATTTGCAGTTGGACATCTGCTGGTAACAGCCATCCTTAGAGCTGTACTTAGTAATTCTCTTTCCTGAGCTGAGAGAAAGTATATTTATACCTGCAATGCAACGACTTACCAAGTAATAGGATTGACATAAGGGAAACTATTGTTCTTCAAGACTCATTGAAAGTAGGTTGAAAATACATCAGGCGTTTTCCAACTAGTATTTCCCAAGGGGCATTAGAAGTATAAGATCCCAGTTCCAGCAGCGAGTCACAGAAGCAGGTATGTGTAGAAAGCACTGGACAGTGAAGTTTTCCTCCTCAGTGGGGGTGTGGGGGGCAGGGAAAGGCAGTGTCTTTGCGTATTTGGAAAACACGCTAAGCCATGGGTTTGTATGCAACGGGAATATCAGACATTTGCAGTCTGTGAACCTTGCAGATATATAACATATATGACTTAGATTACAATTGTGCTATTTCAGGAAACCTTTAAAGTAAACTATTTACCCCCAAAACTGTGCAGGCTTTTTGTATCTGCTGTGCCGATGTCTGGCCTCCTACCTGAGCTCAACGTCTTTGTATACGCAAACACACATCCTTTTGTGCATTGCTCTTAAGATGTCTGTCAGCAGACCGAGAATGATGGCTTCACTTTCTTCAGACTTACTCAAATCTCTCTGCAGTCTTGTTCAATAACCACATCTTGTCATTTGTACAGCAATAAATGATCTTCACATTTTGCCAAAGGAAGCTTTCTGTATGACTCAGCTGCTGTCTTTTTGCCGATTCACCCAGTACGTGTAAGTGTAATTATTTTGATATAGTTGGACTGTGTATGGTGATGTACACGTATTTTCATGAAATCTGTCAAATGTGATTTTAAAGTCATTGAATGTGCTCTGTGACAGAGCGGGCAGAATTGTAGAGCGGTATGCCTTTTGAGAATGCTATTGTAAACGTGTCAGAATTCATTCTGACTTTTCATGTAGGCTTATCTTTGAATAGCATCCTGCTGTTATGATTAGCGATTGCTATCATGAATAAAATCTCTTTGGTTTCAGCAATAAAATAAACTGGTTTATATATAGAACCCACTGTTGAATAGGACCTTAAATATTTACTTCCCACCCTTCTTGCCAAATAATCTTCAAGGTGAAGCCTTTCTTCTAATGAAACAATTCCAGCCGTAAAAGCCAGATCTTCAGGCAGTCATGGTTTTAGAAATGAAAGTCAGCGGCAGAAAGCGAGCTATTAGAGTTACTCATCTAAACAAAACATTGTTGGAATTCTGTGAGCTGGAAATTATGTAAATGTGTCTTACTATGACAAGCTTTGTGGTGATCCCAGGGATGATCAACATCAACCACCGTTTCAGGCTACCTGGAAACCCCATAGTAAGTAGCTTGGCTTCATGTGCTACATACGTACCCCCGGCTGTGTTTTCACATATGTTTCAGTCTTGGGATTTTTAAAAACAGTAGTCTTGCCTTTGAAGTTTTAGTATTGGTAAATCACTCACAAAACCCAGTTTCTTCATAGGAGTTGGTAAACCATTATATAAACCATTAATGTCTAGTTATACAGTTCACATTTTTACAAATTAAATTTAGCAATAGAAAGCAAAGCATTTTACCTCTGAGGGTTACCATATGAAGACTTCTAGGCTTCTGGAGGATTGGAATAATTCCAGTTGAAGCATAATAAGCTAAAACTTAGAAATAGTTGGAATTAATCTTTGAGAGGGGGAAGAAACATTCTCTGAGAGCTCTTACAGAACTGTTGTTTCATTAGTATATAAGAAAACAAAAACCTTTGAAAGTAAAAGAAAATCACAGCTTCTCTGCAGCAACCTCATCAGCACGGTAGAGGTGATATTGAGCAATGTATTAAAATGAAATGTAGAGGTAGAAGACAGCTTTTTCTTCATAAGCAAGCTTGCATAACATAGTGAGACTAGCAAAGGAAATACTGCTAACGGTCTCCATCTCCCATTTCTATGGGAGCCTGGTTGTGTGGAGGAAATTTCTGGGAGGACACAGCAGGCAGGGAGAGGAAGGTTTCCTCCAAGTAGTTCAACTTATGAATTGGAAGTTGTCTTAAATTCTGGGTCATCTTCCTTTCAGGTTAGTATGGTATATTTGCATAACATGTGTGACCCAAGAACATTTGTTTTGCTGCTGGAGTTGGATCACAATGTTTCTTTGACGCCAAGTCTCACGTATTGCACTGTTCAGTTGTGCTTCAGGAGTTTTCCTAAGTTATCATTGTACATTTCCCTCATTCCATCTGCAAATAGATAGGACTGTACTAAGTCTGCTATTAATTTTTTAGGTTGCTTCATTCCAGATAAATAAAATATTTAAAGTTAATATTTTTTCCAGTACCTGCAGCTGCTCAAAACCACTGCACAGTATCTGCAGCTGAAATCAAGCGGTAAGAACTGCTCACTTAAAATATTTTCAGTGCCAATAAGCTTTAGGAATTTTGTTGTTCTCTGAGAACAGGTAATTTCTAAGCCACTGTGCTTTGAATACTTCAGCTTCTGTGTATATATTGTAAAGGTGTACTTGTACCTCTTATTAGTGACTAAATAATCACTTATGTATATTAATTTGTTTGTTGTCTTGAGATTTGCCTGTTGCTCAGACTTCTAATGCAGCATACCTTTCTGTGGCCTAAATGTCTGTACTTCCAGATAAGCTCTGAGCATGTATTGCTTGTTCACTACTTGCGATTTGGAACTTTTAGCAGCAATTTTTCAAGTGTCTTGGAGTGCTGGTTTCTTTTGCATTTTGGAATTCAAGTGTTATGGTCCAGCACCAACAAAACACATCTAGAAATCCATACTTTGTAAGTGACAGAATTATGGGAAGTGCCATATCTAGAGTAGCTGATAAACTTGTGGGTCCAGCAGAAGGAGCACGTCCCTCCCACAGAGACTGGATCCTGTAATTTTGTGACTCTACAACTGCTCATATACAAATTCTTCTGAATAAAAATTTTAGCCCTTTTTTAATCAGCTTGTCTCGAGTAGCATGACTATGCAAATCTGTGGATACATTTGGTGACTAAGTTTCGTTACATGGATTTACATGTGCAGAAAGACAAGCTTGTTCCTGGTGTAGTGGTGCCTTGATTGCCTGCAGCTGCTGAATTTGTATGTGCCTTGGATTGTGGTCATTTGTAAAAATGCAGAAGCATTTATGCAAAGTTCATAAATAACTTCTGATTTCCATTTAATGGAAAACAATTTGTTCATAAAACCATGAGAATTCACTCGACAAGTCACCAAAGTGAGCTAAGACCTATGTCTTAGGCATTAAAGCATGTTTCGTTGTCTCCATTGCAGCATGGCTCCTGACAACCCTTCACTTGGCTTACCAAGCTTGTGAAACAGTGTACGTGGGAGTAGTCCCTTTGACTAAGTTTACAGGAAGGTGTCCCCAAGAAGAACTAAATTTAACTCATGATCCACCACAGAACTGGTTCTGTCTCCCTCCTTTATCACTACATTACACTTTACAAACCATCATTTCACTACTGTTTTATATTGTGTTTTGCCCTCCCTGTAATGTTAACTTTAATATTTTTAAATTCTGTAAGTTACGTAGTATGAAACACTAAAACCTGTAAAACTTCTCAGCTGAGGGCTATTTGTTTTCATTTTTGTATGGAGAAGAAAGAAGAAAGGAGGGAAAGGGTAGTTGTTTCTAGAGCCCACAGCACTGCTTTAGTGCTTGATACAGAACTGTGAAGTACCTTGAGCTCTGTTGTGGAGAATCCATGTGTGGTGTAAGTAAGAATTGTTACCCTTACCTCACCATTGGGAAGAAAAACAAGGGATATGCAGCTCTTTTCAACTTCCAGAGATCCATTGCTAGCTTTCCACTGAAAATAATGTCCCTGCGTTGTTAAAAGGCTGAAGCTCTTGAGGAAACTTGTTGCAAGTCAATGGTCAATAAAGCAGCATATGTCTTAAACTTTATTATTTTAAAATAATAAGGTAACTACTACTCCCTAGAACATTTCAACATGTGAGTACACTTCCAAGAATCAGTCAAAGTTGCCCTTTGCTAATGATGAGTTCTGCGTGAGAAGAGCGAGTAGGGCTCCGAAGGAGAAGAAACACGGTGGGTGTTGACAACCCACGCTGACAAGCATGTAAGCGCATCACTGCTAAGCGTCTTGCGCATCAAGGATCATTTACTGCAGCTCGGCCAGGCACACTTGGCAGGGCAATGTCCTAAGTCCAGTGCTAGTGTTTCTGAAGCTGTGTTGTTGTAGTTGAATGTGGAAGTTGGTGTTCTATACAAAAGACGTGTTCTTATTTGCATCATATTTAGAAGTATTTTACTGTGAATACAATACAGTTCATTACCCACATCAAGGGGAATCTGATTCCACTGTGTACGTTGCATCAGCAGCATTATGTATTCCAAAAGAAAATGTTTCTTAATCTGATGTATGACAGTGTTGCCGAATGTTACTGATCTATTTAAGTATCAATCAAAACTTGTTATCTCGGATAACATCCTGGTATGTGTGTTTACTTTCTTCTTTCCCATTTATTTAGATTTTTTTTTTTGGGGGGGGGGAGCAGCTGATGCACCACCAAAAATGTTATGACTGATTCATCAAAGAACTTAAATATGTATCTAAAATTATGCCTAGTTAATTAGTTCTATTTAAAGTTGTTCTACTCAAATGCATAAACTTTTTAGCATACTACTGTTATGTACTAGATTAGGGCTTTGAGAAGAGATCCATATGGAAATTATTTCACTGCATAAAATTTCAGTCTGTAATTCAAAAGCCTCCTGCTATGTTCAAAGCCCAACCAACAAAGCTTTTTTCCCAATAATTGGTACGTACATATTCCTGAAGGATTTTGAGATGTTTAGTCCAGCAAAAATTGCTATCTGGTGGACAACAGGGAAATCCATGACAAAACTTCACAATTATTATTTTTTAAAATGTAGGCAATTATAACTAGACAAGAATAAAACAATATAGTAATGAGAGGAACAGAGCTACTCAAAGCTTAGTGTGTAGCTAGTGCTGAAGTCGTCATCAAAACCATGGTATTTTCCCTGTTAAATGTAGGCAGTAAAATGATTTATTTAAATGGTAATTTTTTAAATCATTTTATTCTTGATGTAAGTAGTCGATACAGTGGCATGGCTTGGTTATGAAGTGGTGGGGAAGTTCTTACAGCTGGCCGTGATCTACGAAGTGGGTCCGTGGCAGCTTCTTGAACAGCCTGTGCAAGGGTTTGCTGCTAGTGCCATCTCTAATGGTCCCGGCAGATGCCATCTAGAAGGCAAAGATTCCAGCACAGGCTCTTTGCGAGAGTATTGCCTCCCAATTTAATGCTATTGCTAGTACCATAACGCGTTCAGGTTGTGTGTGTGTGTGTGTGTCTGTATACACACACATCAGGAGAGTGAGGAAGCCTTCCAGATGGAGATGACTTCAGGCCACTGTATGGCCCAGAAAATCAAAACAAGCACTACAGTTATGTAAGAGCTCTTTGACCTAACATTATTTCATTGTTGCAGTGATCTAGAAAGGATGAGGTGTGTGGATTTTTGTGTTTTGTCTGTGGATTATTTTTTTTCCCCCCATTTGGATGAAAGGACAACACTAGAGCAGTAAAAAATACATAGCAAAACTTGGAGAATAAAGCGTCTGCCTAGAGGGGAGAAAAAGAATTAAAAAGAATCCAAAGTGTCTGGTGGGCTAGGTTTAATGCTATTCATAAATCTAATAAGGATGTAATTGAAGTGGTTTTCCCACTTCAGTTTATTAGGAAAAGGAGATGTAAGTAAACTATTTACTGCTATTTAAAATTTAGTACTCAGGACGGCTGTATGTACAGCCTGTTTCACACGTTAAGTGCACAGGCTGATGCTGGGAGCGCCCACCTTTCCTATCAGAATGAAGGTGATGGTGGGAAGGAGTGGGAGGAAAGGCTATAGAAGTTTGACTCTGAATTTACTGCTGAGGAAAGCAGTGTTTACTACCAGGTAACAATCTCATGTGAGCTGTCCTTTGGTAAAATTCTTGTGGAGGTTAATCTGAATGGAAATGCAAAATTCTTCCCAGAATAGAGCACATGCGTAGCATTATTCAAGACTGGTTACAGACGTTCCACCTGAACTGTCTGCCTCAATATAGGCAAGAGCAGCTTAATAGTATTTACAAAGAGCAGCATTACCTCCACATGCTTCTTTCATGGATACGATGTTGTGGAAAGGTGAATCTGCACTGGCCTATACTGGCCTGTGGGAATTTATCAGCTTGGACATCATCAGCACTGGGTTCCAATGACCAGTACGTGTGCGTCTGTGGGACACTTAGGTCTGACCCAGCGTGATATAAAATTATATCCTTGGAACTCCTGTAATTCT
The DNA here is from genome assembly GCA_035590215.1 of Microhierax caerulescens. Classification (NCBI taxonomy): domain Eukaryota; kingdom Metazoa; phylum Chordata; class Aves; order Falconiformes; family Falconidae; genus Microhierax; species Microhierax caerulescens. Next base: position 4,432,880 of record JAVJGJ010000047.1, on the reverse strand, counting down.
CACTGATAAATCCCAAAGAGAAATCTGGATGTCTGATTGTGCAGCATCCATGCATCGTGTAACACATTAAACATCTTGTTACCCTCCTTGCATATAAACCTGTGTCTCACAAAGCAATCTGCAGGCACTGGAGGACACTGTGGAAATGCATGAGCAAAACTATGGGCTCGAAAGCATGACTTTCCCCTGCAGATGCTGTGAACAGTTCTGACCTGGGTGGTTATTATATGTTGAATTGTTCTGTTTGTTAACCTTGAAAATAATTGCAGCAGTTGGGGACAGATTCTGAAAAAGTCTCTGACAGATGTTGTTTGCTTCCCACATGGATGTTGTAAATACATGTGCACAGATAAAGTAACCCTAAATGAAAGGTAAAATCTGGCTCACTAAGTCAGCGATAAAACTTTCAGGTCAGAATCTCACAAAATAAGCCTTAGAGCATTGTACAGAAAAGATAATAGGAAGACATTTAAAAAAAAAAATCTGGAGGAGTTGGTGAAAAGTTTTGTAAAATAAATGCTGTGACCTTGAGATATGAAGTAGTTAAATATCCCATTTCCAGGATTGTCATTAGATGTAGATCTTAGACTGTAGGACTGTAGGCCAGCCTCTGTTCTACAAGGGGTGGCACTACTGTATATTGGGTTTGGCAAATTGGTGAGATGTGAGACTACATGGCAGCAAACAGAGCCCCGACCCCACGGACATGCCGATGTGGGTATTGCAACACAGCCTCGGGCAGCAATGCAGACAGCTGACCAGTCTACCCCGTTCCCCCATATGGTGACAGGGTAGCTGGGGTCCTCACTGGACAGAGCTGGTGTTAACCAGCTTTATTCCCAGGCATCATTTGAATAATGGCTACAGACAACTCTTCTTCAGGTGGCACAACCTTCTGGCAACCTGCAAGAAGATATTTCTGTCGTGTGGGGGGTGTGTGTCCCCCCTCCCTCAGGTTAGCAAGGCAGCAAACAAATGACTAGCTTTAAACAACATTTCCTGCGGAATTGTCGAGCTGCAATTTCAGTTTGTGCTTTTTTGCTCTGCTGGCAAATTTACAAGCCCTCTGGGGATAACTTGCTTTTTTGGTAAGTTATTTGTAACGAGGACATTTCCCTGCATGCCATTCAAACACATAATGACAATCACCACTGTAAGGCACATCCGTCACTGCTATGGTATGGCCCATGCCAACGGAGCCTGGCGCTTGCCTTGCACCTTGCAGAGCAAGTACCCCCTGCCCCTCCCTGATTAGCGTGCAGCTCAGCTTATAAACATGCAAGGAACAAATCATCCTAATTACAAAGTACTTAGAAAGCTAGTAAGATGGATTGGTATTTGTTGTTCTTTGAACATTAGAATTATTCTGGTAATGAGTATATTGTGTCTTTTTTAAGGGTATAGAAAGTTCAGACTCTGCAGATGTGTCTGGAGTGCAAATACCTAGCCCACATCGCGCCAGCGCCCTCAGTGAGACTTGATGTACTCTACTAAACGCTTTGAAACCTGGTGAAGAGCCCTATAAGAGAACCAGGTGGTGCTTATTGCATGAGGGCTCTTTTTGCGTGATGTCTTTTCATTACATACGAGGAAGGATTTGCAGCCTCTTCAGAACGGTAAAGCCAAAGTACATGTCAGCAATGTTTGATCTCCACAGTGCTACTACATCAGGTTCTTATTTTGAATGGCCTTTCCTCTGCTTCTGTAGGATTAACATAATACAACTTCCATTATTTTTCCTTGTTGATTTGCCTTTCTCTTCCTTTTCATGAACCGTGAATTTCTGCTGGGGGTTCCAGAATCATAATTTTAGATAATCTAGGTTAGACTGTACCTAAAAACTAGGACTATAGAGACCACGAATGATCATTTAGTCATCCTTTGTTGCAATTTGCATCCAAATCAGTTTGCCTCACACAGGGCACCAATTATCACAGCACAAACTAGCAAACAGCAAAAAGGATTTACCCCTGCCAAACTCTATTGTCTGTGCTGTTTCTCCATCCTCCAGAGGCCAGACCACGCTCCTCCTTGTCTCTGCTACACCGGGGTTCTCCTTCTCCAGGCTCCTCCTTCATCCCATGCTTTTTCCTACACTCCTCAGAGCTATTTAACCACTTTGCTGTAGGATCACAGCTGCGCATCTTCAAAGCAAGGCCACAGCTGCCTATTATCAATGTCAATCAACCCACCATCTTCATTCCTCTACAATCCTTCCCATGGAAACGAGGGTAAGGTAAAATCTAGACTGCTTTTTTAAACTCACTCTTGAAACCTCCAGAGAAGGAGTGTCCTCGATCTGCTTTGGTTGCCCCTTTGCTGGAGCCCTCCAAAGGCAGTCTGTTTGAATGCTGCTGTCACTAACATCTTAAATCACTTCAGTTGATTCAGCCTTCAGCTGGGAGGGTGACTCCCAGATGCTGCTTCACAAGTAACGCTCGCGCTTGCTCCTGCAGAGGATGCCGCGTAAGGCAGGCGGTGAGTCAGAACTCGCCGGGCATGCCAGGAGCACAAGTATGACAGCAGCACAGGCGACGTCCCAGATTTCCTCGAATCTTAAAGTATCCCTAGCTCAGCTTTATGTCACAGTTGGGCAGGTGGGGAAGAGTTGGTGGGATTTTCTGGTTTTGGATGGGGGGAAGCATTGCCTAATAGTCAATTTGCATTTTTTCTTCTGCAATTTAAAGCTGACTTCTTGTATTTCCCTGAGCTGTCACGCAGAACAATCAATATTGTCTTTACTATGGTGCTTGGGAGACTGACGTTCTTCTCTCTTCTAGCACAAACAAGCCTTTTCCTTCAGTTAAGATTCTAAGCAGTGCATGTTTTCTCGCACATTTATCACTCCCTCTCTAATCTGTACTTACTTTCAAAGCATGCAGCCAAAACCTAGATACAGCACTCCAAATGACGTCCTGACTCCACAAAGTAAACATGGAATAATTACTTCCTATTTCTTGTGTACGGATCTTCCCTTAACAGTCTTCTGTCAGATGCTTTATTCTGAGCTGCCAGAAACTCCAGATATATTTCCTCCCCGCAGTAATCTGTGAACACTTACTCATAATTTGATATTTCCCATTTGCAGTATTTTTCGTTCTTCTGCAGAGTTTTATTGTCATTAAAACATCTATAATAGATGAAATAAAATGTAATTATGTTATTAATATCTCAGTAAAGGGCTGGGAAGGAAAGTGATGAGGGTAGGTGAGTAGAAATCAAGGGTTTTCTCAGATAGGAAGAGGAGATTCATTTGGGGCACCAGTGAGGGAGTTCCTGGGCACGGTGGAACTGCCAGCCCACGAGCTTTGTTCCTTTGCTCCACTCCTACCGCTGCCCACACGGCTCAGGCAGAGGCTTAGATGAGCTGGTTCTCCTTGCTGCATGGCACCCTCGTTCTTTGCTCTCCATGTGTTAATTAGATGGTAGTATGCTTATTAACCTGGAGCTAGTACCTGCTTTGATTAGAAAACAAAACTGCGTTTTGTGTCAGCGAATTGCTCCTTTCTCCACAGACTGCAGTTCAAAGTGCTACGGGGATGACAAACCTTCCACGCAGCCTAATTCTTGCAGAACGTGTCCCCTGCCGTCTGAGTGAAAATAGTGAAGAAAATAAATGTCTTTAGCTGAGAGCCAGTCTTACTAACAGTTTATTCTTAGCTGTCCCTTTTCTTCTAGCCACTTAGAACAGCCATGGGTAGGAAACAAAGCTAAGGAGCCGCGCCGGCGAGGCCGGCTTCGCACCGCTGTTTCAGCAGCTGGTTTCTCCAGCCTGGCCGGGAAGTACAGAGTGATTTGCTTCCTTTATAGCACTGCAGCTCCCGAGTTACAGCGCCGAGCTGCAAGTCCTGAACCCAAGAATTCTCTTCTGCTTTGTATTTGGAAACATAGTCAAAATTAAGTGAAAAACAACCAACCCACCCAAAACTTAACAGTGCACGGAAAGAGCTAAAGGCCTTTTAAAAAAGCTGCAGGGAAAAGGGGGGCAAAGGGAAGAGCAACTGCAAACCTGGTCCAAAACTGAGAGACACCAGGTTTCCATGTCTGTTTTGCAGTATTAACAGACAATATATTTCTAGCGTCGGAGTGTATGCAAACATACATATATTTATATGTATTACCTTATGTTTGTCGCATCTTCTGTGGTCTAGGACTAGAAGGTACCCCTGGGGCCACTGCACCAACAATAATTCATAGAATTCCTCTTCAGAAGGGAACAGAAAGCAAATGTAAGGACTGTAAAAAGGAAATGCCAGTTGTTGTAACAAATACCTATTATTCTAGTAACTTAATTAACTATAAAATACCACTTCTTAGGATTTGAGTATTTCTTTGTATCCTGGCACTCAAAAGTCATAGACTTCAGTAATAACTCTTACTACATGTATACACATTTTTTTTTTCCTTTAAATTTCTCTAGTAATGTAAGTCAGAAAATCATAGCAAGTCTAGAAACAAAAGCCTTAATGCAAAGGGATCTTTTGGGGGTAGAAAAACTCTAGAAGATAATACAGGGCTACACAGATACCATCTATTTTCTTGATATAAAAAATATCAGCTAAGTGACATTGCTTGGGTGCTTAAAGCCATCAGCAGTCTATTGGATGACTTTTGTTTCCACAGGCTTAAACAATATGTTTTATAATAGATAATCTTTAGGGAATTTGATAAGGAAGAGGAAATCTATGGAGGATCTAGAGGAAGATGTGTTTACATACTTGATGTGGAGCTGAGAGGCAAATCCTGGTTCTGGTCCTTTTTTCCATGGAATGATATGTGGACAGCTGCAAAACTGACCACATAAAGACTTTTGCCAATATTTAGACTAGGAATTAAAGTTTCCAGTTGCATTCTCTTTCTCGCTTTCTTTAAAAGGAGTCTTCTTAACGTTAAGAAAAGCAAGAAGACCTGAGTCCTGAATTGCTGCTTTTAATACCCAGTTATTAATATCGTTGCCTTCTCAGAATTTCCATTCTGCTGGATTTCTTTCTCATTTCTCCCTCTCACTGTGCAACCCTACTGTTTTCAGTTGCCACTGAAGCATTTTGCTCACAGTTCTAACTTCCACCCTTCAGAAAACTCCCTTCACATTATAATTTTCTTGCAGTTAATACCAGCACATCACTGATATTTCCTTAACAGCCATGACTTGACTTGTCACATAAAACAAACAGTGGCTCTGTGAAAATCCTGGATGCCTCCTCCTTTCAGGTACGATAAGCATAGACACTGGTCATGCACTGAGACATTTCATATAAATTATTAAACTTTCATGGCTCTTACCTTCCTGTTTTTAGAGCACAGGGTTTGTAAGCTTTGGAACCAAGGGCCTGGAATTCATTTTTACAGTTGAGATTTAGCAAATGAAAGTGTCACACTTACTCGCTCACTGTGCCTTCTGGAAGTAGAATAAAACAGGTTTTCTGAGCTGGAAGTGGGTTTCATGTTCTGATATGCTTTCTGTTATTGAATAGATAATTGTATATAATAATATATATTTCATATACATATAAGAAAAAGTTTTTGTAGTACATAATCCTATATGCTTCAGCACACACTGTTAACCAATTGGCCTGCATTAGCTGTAGCCCTGTCCAAAGTTGCTTGAGTTCTAATTCATTTCACCCTGAAATCAATGGAAATGTTTTCATCGATTCAGACACGGTTATTTAAAATGGAAGTATAATGCTGTCCATGCTCATTAGCAGATGTTTACCCAGACATTTCCTTAACATACTTTTGTGGGGTCTTATTTCCTATGTTTTGACTTTGGGTGTAAATGTTGTGTTCTTTGGTTTAGATTAATTTTGTGTGTGTGTCAGAATTGTGGAAGTTTCTTACTAATCTCACCTTCCTAACGATAAACATTGGAAGGAGATCAAAACAATACGGTATCTTTTGAAATGTATGGCCTGCCTTGATAGCAGCATATCAGAGAATGTCAAGAATATAAAAAATTACAATGCTATTCTTTTGCATGTCAAACAACTTACTGTGAAATAAATATCTAAAAGGAATTTAAATAAAATTCTTCAATGCAGCAGTTAAGACAGAAAGTATTGAGAGAAAGGGAAATCCATTCTGCTAGCAGAATCCTCCTTAATGAAAATTGCTGATTCACATTCAGTGAGTAGACAGCTGTGAATATTTAAGACATTAAATCTCACCAGCTGTTAATCACTTTCCAGCTGGCACTCATTGCCTGTGGATTAGATAGAGCTGGCAAAATGTAGTATATGCCTGGGTTTTAGAGTCATGGGCTGACTTTTTCAAGCAAATCTACCACTGTAAGTGGTTTGAATGGATATTCAGCACATAAATGAATATACCTGCTAATCTGTTGGGAGAGATCAGCAGTAGCAAAAGAGCAGGGCAGATAAGCAGGGCTCGGTAGCATCTTAACACGCTGCAGCAGCATCAGTTAAACCTCATTTTTGGGTTGGCTTTATTTTTTTTTAAAATCAAAGTGACTACATCTAAACTGAGGACCTGGGGCTGCAGTTCTAAGCCTGGCAGTGTTCTGCCATGCCCACTCCAATGTGGGGGGTGACACCCAAGTACACGTTATTTTTCACTTCCACTCTTGCTGTAAAAAACGGTAGGTAGAAAATCAGTGCTGGATGACAGAAGGGAACTTCTGTGATCTTTGGCTATTTATCTTGGGCTTAGAATTCAACACAAACACTCCATGGAGACTTTTACTTACTACTTTTTTATTTGATTCCATAATTCTTAAGTTTTCCTTAGAAGCAGAAATGCATAGGGCAACCCCCCAACACTCCCTCAAAAAAAAAAAAAAAGAGAAGGTGATTTTTGAGTATTGGATCTCAGTCCATGCAACATGATGGTCAAGTAATATTTCAAAAGCAAGGGCCAAAATCCACAGCTGTTGTGAACCTGTAGTTCATGCAATCTCTTTCAGTGAGGCTGTCTCTTGCTAGCTGGTCAGCTGCTTCCTTTCACAGCGGATGGACTTCACTTGCAGAGTGAGCTTAATGTTCATGCTAATTAACAAACTACCAGGAAATGTCCATAATATCTGTTTTGCATCCTTCCTAAATTCAAGTGAGGCTTTTAATATAGTATAGAGGAATAGAAGAGACACTTCTCAAAAGCACCAAACGGGATCTTGAGCCAAAGGTCAGTTTTTTTCAGATTACTTACTCATATCAGAAATATTTAATCCCAAAGCAAAGAGAAAGCATCAGCGAGTGTGGGGTCATGACAGCAAAGTCAAGGTGGCAAGCAGGATTCCTCCAAAATACTGTAAGCAGAAACAGAGTAACTAATAAAGGTGTTAAATTGTTCTGCCTTCAAATGGGAGTTCTGGTAGAAGTTTTAATAAAACAAGTTTACCATGAGACACTGAAGTTCTTCTTTAGGCATTGAGTCTTCAAGAGCAAATTGAAGAAAAGATTCCTGTTATAAAGGAGAATGTACAGAGAAGGCTGTGTTACAGGGAAACGGAGCATACAGCCTTTCTGACCTGCTCAGCAGTCCTGCTAACATCAGGCGGTCCAAGGATACTTGAAGATGATGGTATAAGCTATAAATATTCTACCTGCTTCACTGAGTACTCTATAGTTCCTGTCTTGGAATGCTCATTTGCTAATTCCTTCAGAAATTGAAGTCAGCAGCAAACACCAGTCACTTGCCAAAAAAGCATCTTGAAGGGGTAGGAGCAAATTGTAAAAATGAGGACAAAACAGGGACCTAAATCTGAACAATTCTTGTCTCTGGTGTTTTTGCGCCTGTGACTATGACACCTGATAGGCAGTTTGGGAACTTCACTGTGATGACAGAAGCCTTCCCATAATGAGGAAGAGTTCAGAGGGTTTTATACTGTTGTTCTCTGCTGAGAGAACTGGCAGCTGGCCACGCTGCTCTCCTACTGTAAAAAGCCAAGACAGAAAGCTGAAATTATGCCAGTTCCTATTTTTGTTTTGTTGATTTTTTTTTTCCCCTGCAAGTGCTGTACTAAGCTCGTTTTACGGTATCTTTTGTATTGTATTAAAAATATGCTGGAGTTACGGAATTTATTCGGAACACCAGCTTCTGGGCCACAGATTTCAGTCTAGTCACGGTTTACATAAAAACCATCCAAAGCATTTGACAAACTGGGAAGCTGGCCCCAAACCCTCAGTCATGTGAGCGTTCAGTGTGGAACCTGCTCTCCTCCGACCCCTGAGGCTTGCTCTGTGTTGTACGGAATGAGAACAAACATGTGCTCGTGTAGGATGCGCTTGTACGCTATGAGAAAATGAAGTTGTGTTTGAAACGTGCCATCTTCATGCTCCTTGGTTTGGCGCAAAGTGCAAAATTCAATACCTTCCTATTATGGTGGGCCAAGTAGAAAAGTCTCAGTTTCAGAGGGTTTGCTCCTGTTTTTTATGCTGCTTCTCTGAAAATAACACCAGCCTGTTTCAAACAGCTGCATGTGCTGACACTAGTTCAGATTTGAGGTAAATATGAAGTGCTATAGAGGAAAACAGACATCCTATATATATAACATTATATATTGGCCCTTTGTGAACACTGTGGCAAGGTAGACAGAGACTTAGGATTTTGAGGGTCATATTTCAGGAATTGTTTTTCAGAGCTTTATTGAGAATTGCTTCTCCAACCACTACTGCCTCAAGAATTTTTTAGAAGTGCTGATATTTTTGCTATAGTACTGTATCAAGGGATTGTAGAGCGGAAGGTATGAAACAGGGATTTCAGTCACTTCATCTTTCCAATCTAGTTTTTGCAGAGATTGCTGTGCCTATAACCAGTCTGTATGGCACTGATGTGATCTTTGGCTGTGATAGAGGGTGTAAGGAGTATTTTTTTTTTTTAAAAAAAGTACTGTAAATAACAACTGGAGCCACAAATGGATCCAGGCATTGTGATACTCAGTGTTGCACCCTCAAATTTCTATGTGGCTCCACAAACCAAAGTGTGAGCAGGTCTGCTTCTGGTATGGGGACAGCTGTGCCTCACAGTAGGTAGTGTGGTGAGTGGGAGAAGTCTCAGCTGAACAACAGGATGTGGCAATGACGGCAAACCCTGCCTATCACTAGGATTTAGTGTCAAAACTTTCTGTGTCCATCCAGGTTTCACAGGCCTTCCTCTCTCAAAAAGAAAGAGGCAGGATTGTAACACAAGAGGCAGTAGACAGATAGGAAATAATAGAAAAATTCAGGCTGAAAGGCCTCAGCAGGCCACCTAGTCCAAGACAGAGACAGCACAACCTTTCTGGACAACCTCATCCAATCCTGACTATCCTGGTGGTGAGAAAGCTTTTTCTTATGTCCAGTCAGAGCCTCTCTTGCTTTAGTTATGCTCACTGCCTTTTGTCTTCCTACTGTGCACTGGCTCTGTCTGTTCAGTGACTTCTTTGTCTTCTCAAGTAACCGCTACGGGTGATGCAGCCCTACCTCCTGGGAGATGGCTGAGCACCTGCCTGCCCGTGGCGAGAGGTGAGTGAGTGAATTCCCTGGTTTGCTTTGCTTGCGTGCACGGCTTTTGCTTTACCTATTAAACTGTCTTGATCTTGACCCACAAGTTTTCTCACTCTTCTGATCCTCTCCCCCATCCCACTGCGGGCGAGTGAGCGAGCAGCTGTGTGGGGCTGAGCTGCTGGCTGGGGTTACACCATGGCAGCCCTTTCTGGCGCAAAATGTGGGGCTGGAAGTGTTCAAGATAATGACAGATTTGATTGGGAAGTGCCAGATCAAATTTATAGCTGTTATTGCTGTTTAGCTATTCATTGACAGGCTGCTGTGCTTGCCATGGGGCTCGCTTACCCTACTGTACATTGGAGTCTAGTGCTCGTTCGTGGCTGCTCTTGCTGCTGATCATCTGACTCTGCTGTATTATGAGCAGGAGCAAAGCCAGTAGATCGGAGGAAGTGATTGCTCAACCTCTACTCACTATTCACTAGACCACATCTAAAATCATGCCTCTGTAAATTATGTTACATTCTGGTAACAGCAATGGTGATGTGCAGGTGGCCAGGGCATCACTGCTGTGTCTGTGCTGCTGTACTGGGCAGGCTGGGACTCCAGGGTGAGCTCGAGATGAAGGGATTGTGACCTGTGGATGAGTCCCCGTGGGAGCGGGACACCCTGAAGTGTCTGTAGCTGTGGCTAAGTCCATGCCAGAGCAGGTATATCTCCAAGTGCCTGTGGCTGTGGTTATATCTGTGCTGCAGCAGCTATGCCTTCAGAGAGGTTGTGGCCCAAGGACAAGTCCATGCTACAGCAGGTACACCTTGAAGCATCTGTGGCTGTGCGTGAGGTCATGCTGGAGCACCTGAAAGCATGTGGCCATGGATAAGCCCACGAAAGAGCAGGTACGGCCCTGGAGGGACTGTAGCCATGGGTAAGGCCACATTGGAGCAGTTTTACCTCTGAAGGGACGGACTGTGGCTGTGGGTAAGGCCATGCTGGAGCAGGTCTATGGTCATGGTCTATGGACAAGACCACGCTGGAACAGGTGAACCTCAAAGCGACTGTGGCTGTGGATAAGCCTGTGCTGCAGCAGGTATCCCCCTGGAGAGACTGGCTCATAGCCGAGGCTCCACTTGGAGCGGGTACACCCCGAGGGACTGCAGTCTGTCAATAAGTCCAAGCTGGAGCAGGGGCAAGGGGAGGAGTTCACTGCAGTGATAAACGCAACGACCTGGTCTGAAGGTACAGGGGTGGAGACTGTAATGGAAATACCTTTGAATTGTTGTAATGCAGGACTTGAGTTGCCTGTTATAGGAATTACCATAGCAGGAACCACCTGAGCCTTAGAAGCAGCCGTGACCCGACCTGAGCTGGCTTTGGCACCCAGTAACTCCATGCAACACACCACCTCTCCTCTCCTGAGTGACCACCATAACAGATGGAGCCCAAAATCATGGACTAAATGAATTCAGTGGACATTTTGTGAACATTTATGGACATTTCACAGACATATCACAGGGGTGGTCCATAGACAAAGGGAATGATATCTGTGTATTATATCAAAGGATGGGAAGGGTGGTGGTGGGTGATCAGGATGTATTGGATAAATTGGTTCAGGATGTGGGACCTGAGCAGGATGTAGGAGTGGAGAAATGTGCTGGGTTTGGCTGTGGTAGAGGTTTTTTTATTCATAGTAGCTAGTATGAGCTATGGTTTGGATTTGTGCTGGAAAGACTGTCAATAATTCAGGGATGTTTTACTTATTGCTGAGCAGTGCTTACCCAGAGTCAAGGCTTTTTCTGCTCCTCACCCCACCCCACCAATGAGCAGGCTGGAAGGGGACACAGCCAGGACAGTTTTACTTAGTAAGCTGTCTGTATCTCAACTCATGAGTTTTCTCTTTTTTCTGATTCTCTCCCCCGTCCCACCAGTGGGGAGTTACCAAGCAGCTGTGTGGGGTTTAGTTGCTGGCTGGGGTTAAACTACAACATCTCACAGGCAATGGGAAGCTGCTCCTAAGTTCCCCAAACACTATCTCCTTCAGACTGACCAAGGCCATTTCCCTCAGCCTCTCATCACAGGGGGAAATGCTTCAGCTCCTGACCACCTTGGTCCCCTGCCTAACTCGCTTTTGTTTTGAATGTCTTCCCCGTACTGCGAAGCCCCAAACCAGAGGCATTATTTTAGATGTGGTCTAATGAATGGTGAGTAGAGGTGACCAATTACTTCCTCCAATCTACTGGCTTTGCTCCTGCCCATACAGCCCAGGATGCTGTCCTGCTCCACTGCAGGGTGTGCTGCTGGCCGCTCTTCAGCTTGCTGTTCAACCCAGCAGCCAGGACCTTTTCTGCAGAGCTGCTCCCCAGCCAGTGGGTCCCCAGCCTGTACGTTGTCAGGTGGTTCTTCCTTCAGTGGGGCAGGACGTCACATTTTTAATGAATGAATTTTCTAAGGTTCCTAAAGGTTGTTTTTTCAGCCTACCTACATTGCTATGAAAGATGATCCTGCCCTTGAGCATATCATCATGTTTTCCCCTATTTGTTGTCATCTTCAAACATGACAAGAGCATACCCCACCACTTCTCTCATGTCTTCATAAAGATGTTAAACAGGACAGATGTTGACACAGACCCCTGCGGAACTCCGCTTGTAAGAGGCCCCAGGTAGAATATGACCTGCTAACCACTGTCTTAGCCTGATTGTCCAAAGAGGTTTTTATTCATCTAGTTGTCCACCCATCCAGTCCTTATTGTCCCACCTACGAAACAAGACTATTGTGGGTGACAGTGTTGAAAGCCCTGCTAAAGTCAAGGTTGATGACATGTACCGCTCTTCTCTTGTCTATTAAATATTTATAAAGTTAACAAAATTGCAATGGTTTTAGAGAATTGGTGTTCTATTGTTTGTAAGTACAAATATTTTAATGAATCACTGACAGCTCCTGACAGGCAGGTTTTGGTTATGGTTATTGGTGAGCATTAATTGAGGAAGAGGGGGAAAATGGCCATTTTTTTTAAAAAAAAAGGAAAAACAAAAGGCACGGTTGTGGTTTAGCCCCAGCCAGAAACTAAGCCCCACGCAGCCACTCACCCCCCTGCAGTGGGATGGGGGAGAGGCTCAGAAGAGTCAACATGAGAAAACTCATGGGTTGAGGTCAAGACAGATTAATAGGTAACACAAAAGTCACCCACACAAGCAAAGCAAATCAAGGAATTCATTCACCACTTGCCATGGGCAGGCAGGTGTTCAGCCACCTCCTGGAAAGCTGGGCTCCATCAGCCATAACGGTTACTTGGGAAGACAAATGTCATCATTCTGAATGGCTTCCCCCCCCCTTCTTCTTTCCCCAGCTTTACATGCTGAGCATGATGTCCTATGGTATGGAATGTCCCTTGGGTCAGTTGAGGTCAGCTGTCC
>JAVJGJ010000047.1:4390175-4419930 GCA_035590215.1 Microhierax caerulescens | reverse complement strand
GGCCCCGGGGGGCCCCCCCCCCCCCCCCGCAGCTTCATGTGCCCCCCAGCCTGCTCACTGGTGGCGTGGGGTGAGGAGCAGAGAAAGCTTTGGCTGTGTGTAAGCACTGCTCAGCAGTAACAAAACCATCCCCGACTTACCAACACTGTTTACATCACAAATCCAAAACACAACCCTATGTGCCACTATGAAGAAAATAAACTCTACCCCAGCCAAAACCAGCACAGGCAGTCATCTCATAGAAGATCATTTAGAATATTATGAACTGTAACATGGTTAATACTGGCACAAAGCTCACACTTAGGACTATTTTGAGAAAAAAAACGGGTTTTGCTGTATCATTCATTCATAGAAATGGTTAGCCTTCCATATAGGAATTCAAGTTCAATGAGCTGGAGGATGATGTTGAATCGCTGGAGTGAGGATCAAGTCAGTGACTTCGATTCTGGTCCCTGCCTCAAGGACTGATTAAACAGCTGTTGAAGATAATGTGATACTCAGTTTTTGTGAGTTGCACAATGGATGGTTGAGTTGAACAGGACTGTCAGATTGCGATATTTCTGGGTCTGCAGCGGAGGCAGAATTTTGACAGAATGTTACTGTCACAAAGAAAAGAATAGTTACTTGGGTGAGAAAAAGTTTGAGGATCATATTCTTGGAATTATGCATTTAAATTAACCCTAAATTATGTTTTTTTTTTTTTTTTTTTTTTTTTTTCTGTCTAGACCAAAGGCTTTTTGGTCTATAGGTGAAGTTACTTCCTGAAGCCATCATCCCCTTGGACTTTTCCAAGGGATGGGCAAAAGCAGAACCTTGACAGGAAATTATGCTGAGGAACCTGGACGTACAGGAGCTGGGTAATTAATTGCATATTGCCTTGTGGAACCTACGGAAGGTTAACTGTAGGCAGAGAATACAGGCAGAAACTGTCATCTTGCGTTTTGACTCATTATGGAGAAAGAAAGATGGCAGGATGGAGAAAGACCAAAAAGCCTTATCTGATGCTCATGTTGGATTTCCAGCATATTCCAATGTTGACCTTAAACACACCTTTGAGCACTGATACCCATTCTTTTTCCACATCAAATTTTGGTCAGATAGCTGCCCTGCTTGCATTGCCTAACACAATATATTACAAATGTCATGTGGCCTTATGGCTATGTGTTAACATTCAATTCTAACCAGTGAATTTCCGTTCCTTCCCAGCTTTAGTTCAATCTTCACACTAATGTGTAAAGCTCTCTGCCTGTTCTTTTGTCTGGTAAATACTTCACAGTTCTTAAACATGAAACAGAGAACCCTCGTAAGCTCCTATCAGCAATTCAACTTGAACACAGTAACAAGCCATAGTTGTTGCAGTTCTATAGCAAAATACCTTCAAAATCCTTATTTTAATGAGAGTATAGGCATCAGTTTGTGCTCAGGATGTATAAACATGAATTCATTTAGTATCTATGATTATATAGGAAATGGAGGATAGCATAACTATTTTAAAATTCCGGATGTTGTTAAATAGAGGAAAAGGAAAGATCCCTCCTCCCTTTGGAGTTTTTATCTTATGAGGTGGGAGGACAACAGTGTACATACAGATATGATTTTACACAGACTTTCTAGTCAGGTGCTTTATGCCAAACTGAATTGCATTCAATAACTTTGAGTATATAAAGGAATCTAAAATTTAAATGAGAAATTAATTTAACATGCTTTTGCCACCAGAGGCCATAAAAAGTGCAAAGGTTAATAGCATGAGAAACAAAAGTCTTCCCATCCTGATTAAACCAAATCCTCTCCCAGTCTGTTTCCTGTTCTCCATGGGGCATCATCACTTTTACTATGATCTGCCAAGGTTACTTTCTTTGTTCTTTATTACCCTTTGTGATAGAAATGCTACACTATTCCTGTACGTGCAAAGCTTCTGATAAATGCTCAGTGATTTATTTTTGCGCACAAGGAATGGAGAATTAAGGTTTCAATCCTAAGAGTTGCACAGAGTGACACCTGGCATTTTTACCAAAGGAAACTGGCTGATGTGCTACTATTAACTTTAGTATGGAACGTGCATGCTCATGTCATCATTCATTATAAAAATTCTTAGAAAGAGAAGTGTGTTGCATAATCTTACCATTGTAAATCTCAAAATATAAAGACTTGCTCTGCCCTTCCTGATCCCAGTTTGAGTGGGATGATTTTTTTATTCTGTATCCAGTTTGATGACAAACTGTAAGTATAGTATACTTACAGTATATATGTAACAGCATATTATTATATACATATTATATATATATATTACATATTATATATATAATATTATATACATATTATGTATAGTAACAGCAGTTTTTACACCATACTCTCCTCGTCCCATTGCAATGCATTGGTAGTATGATCTACTTTTAATTCTTTCACTATTGCTTATTTTCAAGTCTTGATTTAGTTGTTCACTGTATTCTTTTAGAGGGGATTTAAAATCCAAAATACCCGAAGGAAATTATAGTGGACTTATACCACAAGTAGTCAGGAATCATGTAAGAAAACATAATAAAACTGGTAACAGCAGGCTAAGCACACTGGATAATTCAAACTTTTTTTTTTTTACATCAACATGGTATAGAGGAGGTTCTACTTGAGTGCAAAAGCAGGGAGATTAGCCTACATGGTAAGAGAAGGATTTACTGGACTGCATGACTTTATTGTCATTCTTACATGAATGAAGACTGAACAACATGAATAACTGGTAGTAGAAATGTATTCTGAGCCAGCTGCTTCTTGCTTTTCTCCTATAATTCATTAAGTAATGTAATAAATACATGTAAAAATCTGAAGGAATTTGCTTTATGTTTTAAGAACAAAAAGTTCCAAACTCTAGTCAGGAAGTGGTGGAAACCAAGACCACTCTTATGAAGTAATAGTTGGCTTTTGTAGAGCACTTTCTGTCAAAGAGTTTACAATTTCCCAGAAGAAACTGAGTCAGGGAAATGAAGCATGTCAGAATTCTCAGTCATTGAATGGCAAATTCAAAGCATGTAACAGATGAGACTAGGACTGCAGTTGATTATAAATACATTGATAAGCTGTTAAAATGATCTTTTGTAATCTTTGTAATAACACTTGACTATTCAAGCATATTTTATTAATCCTTTATAAACCAGGAATGAGATGGGTCCTTCTTTACTATTTCTTCAAGGTATTCCAGCTGTTTAAAGTATCCCTGGATTTCTGAAGTGCCTGCTGGTAATCCTTTTATCTGCCTGAGAGAAAATCTGAATGCTGATAAGTGCTCATGTGCTAGAGAGCCACATGTTTTGGGAGACAGCTCAAAATAACAGGTTGCGTGTTTGCACTTTTGAAAGCCTTGCCAAATTTGTTTCTGATGCAGTGATGAATGAACACGTTCTCAGTGGGGTTTTGCATTAAAAAAAATCAGTTGTCAGTTTTGCATGACCTTATGTATGAAGCATATAGAGACAGGTACAAAACAGAGCATATTAAGTGTTTCTGCAAGATGACAGTGAGAGAGGATTACTTCTCTTATTGGAGCAAAGCATCCTCAGTGTCTGCAGCTGCTTGACCCAAAACAACAGATTTCAGAATACTTTCCTACCCATCCCACCCTCCAAGGTTTGCATACTCTTTTAACTGTTCTTTTTTGCTGTTGCAACTGTTCTCTGCCAGATTTCTTTCTAGAGGGAATCATTCTCCCTCTTCGGTTTTCTTTGAGCTTATTGCAGTCCCCCATGACCAAGTCTTCCTTTTGCACTGTTTGTACAGCACATTGCACGGTGGCATCTGGTCTGCAAGGAGGATTCCTAGGCACACGGTAACATGAATAAGGAGAAATACCAGGGAGCAAACTGTCTGAATTGGATAAGGATAGCTGCCACTGCCCAGTTGCTGGTATCTTTGCTGCTCTCCTGCAGTAAGACCTCATGACTCCTGCTCAGCAAACAGCGTTACAAGGCAGCAGGCGTTAGCCCACAAAGGCATGAAGTCAGCAGCGCACACAGCTACGAAGGAGTCTATGAGATGCTGGTCATAATTGTAAACGGATCTTTGAAAGGTTCTTCCAGGGTTTGCAGGACTCAAAGCTGATATACTGGGATGGCGGGTGTAGCAGGTGCTTGTTGCAAGTACAGACCGGGGCAGCCGTGAGCATGTGTAAGAAAGCTCCACCAGCATAAATCATTTCCCACCATACCTCCGTACCACCTCACCTTCCTTGCACTGCTCTGTTCTTTCACACAACATGGTACTGCATCTAAGTCAGAACGAGCCAGGAGAAAGAAGTACCTTTGCTCTGGAATGGAAAAGACAGATCTGTTCTACAAGCTTTGTCACCTGGAAAAATTTGTGGTTTTCTTTGATAACAAATAATACGCAGAGCAACAGAAAATCTGCCAACCATGGCAGAGACTGTAAGTTATTACCAACACGGGCAGTTTATCAGTGACAAGTTATGAAGAGAATTAAACACCACTGCTGTGGCCCACTGCACATGAACTCAAAACTTGAGAGACATCTAAATCCCACCTAACTCGTAAAGATTGAAAGCGGTGTCTTAAAACCAGCAACAATAAAAAGTGATTCATTCCAGGCCTTATTCTAATGCAGAGCATGAGAAAATGAACCAGAATGGACCAGGTGCAAACAACTCAGGGCTATCGCTTCTGTATTTTATATAAATATTTCACAGTGCTTGCCAATACATCATTTTATGTCATTAGAGATATGCTTTCCTTACATATAATGAAGAGTAATGGATATCAGATAAAACGTGGGAAGGAAGCCTGTGAAATGAGAAGAGCAAAAGAGATTTTTTTTAAATCAAGAATTCCATTCCTGAAGAGCATACTTAACTCAGGGGATGGGAAGGGCTACATGGCTAAATGCAGGGAAACAGCTCTGTTGATAGCATGCTGTTTAGACGAAACCCTTTATTTCACAAAACACTCACTCATGGAAGTGAAGCACAGCTTCTGTAAGAGTGCAAGGAAACCTGCACCAGGTTAATCCTGGTACCACATCCAAAATCTGGTCCCACAGCATCAATAATAACAATGTAAATGTACACATATGCTGAGCATGTTATGCTTCACAGAGAACATGTACTGGATGCTATCTGTTGTTCTCAGGTGCAAATTCTCTTGTAATTATAACTGTTCCATAACGGTTATGACTGGAACAGAGTGCACTGGGAAATGTAGGTCATGAATATAAGGGGTATTTCATCAGACATGAAAGAGGGGACCCAAGTTTAGAGGGAGTGGGAGCAAAGTAGTAAAGGTGTCACAGTGAAAGAATTCCAGCAGTACACGTTGGGAACGTTGATCCGTGTTTCTATTTGTCCTTGCAGATCCTCCCTACAGGCTAATTTGCCTTTACCCATCGCCATCCATCCAACCACCCCGAAGCCTGTAATTGTTTCAGTGTACACAGATTTGCACATGTGCTGCTAATGAATACAACTGTACTGCATTTTAATAAAATTTCAGTAAGGGGGTGCCCCTTGCTTGTTGTGGAAGAAGGAGTCTGATACAGAGGAAGGAAAATAATGCTTAACCCTGGGATGTAAAAAGCTGCAGCAGCATCACTTTTTGGTACTTTGGTCACTAGGGTTATTTAAAGCCCTAGGAAGACTTCTTAAACCCGAAGTCCAGCATTGGCAAGGGTACCATTGTGAGTTGCTTGACTCTGCCTTGCAGCCAGTAGAAGAGTTGTCTGGTTATTAGTGTTTAAAACACAGCATTAAACATTTCTGCATTAGACTCACATATTGTGAGTCACTAGACCATTCTTCATGTTGGAAAGAACTTGAAATTAATGCTTACTTTGGCTTTATTCAGAGAGTAATGCATTTCTTTCCCAGTACCTCACCAAGCGGTCAGTAATTACACTAATAGTGTTATCTCCATTATTGAACAATGTCTTGTCTAACCGATATGATTAATTTATATGCATCTGGTATAATTTGTGCTTTCAGGACTTTTTATGATCATACGTATGGTTTTGGCTTTCCTTTCATTCTTCCTGGCTCCTTTAGACATAATGTCTTCCCTGGTAGGCAAAATGCCATTTTTATCTTTAGGCTTAAATTGTGTCACTGTATTTTAGCAACAATGGAAAGTTATAATTCTAACCAACAATGTGAGTCTGTCCAGTTCTGAACCTCCCGCTGATCTCCGCTAGCAAGAGTGAGGCTGGTTTAGTTGTAAAATATCACAGGGCATTACTCGGTGCTCCCAATAGTCCACTTCAGGCATATGAGCAAGCAGTGGTTTTCATATAGGCTATTACAATTTTTCTTGGAAAAAAAAATTTAGTTATTTTTAATAAAGGAATAGTTATGATAGCTTGTTATTAAAGCTATTCCCCTTTCACTTGAGCTTTCATGGATTTTCTTGTCTTGCTGATTTGTGACGCATTTGGGTTTAAGGTGATATTTATCATGAACTTGTCACCTTTTGTCCGAGAGATTTTCCTTTAGAATCAAAGAATCATTTAGGTTGGAAAAGACCTGTAAGATCATCAAGTCCAACCGCTAACCCAGCACTGCCAAGGCCCCACTGGACCACATCCCTCAGCATCACATCTACATGGCTTTTAAATACCCCCAGGGATGGAGACGCACCGCCTCCCTGGGCAGCCTGTTCCAGTGTCCCTTTCGGTGAAGAGATTTTTTTGAATATCCAACCAAAATGCTTTTTGAGAGTATTTTCTGAAATGTGAGATTGAAATAGAAATTGCTTCCGTGGGTTTTATATCCCTTATAAGTATTAATTACATTTCTTAATTGTCTTTTCAGTACTCAGGCATTTCATAGGTTGTGAAATACATATTTCAAAAAGTATATCTTCTTTACACCATACAGTTTGTTGAGATACGGAAAAGTTTCTTCTTCATAGGAATTTAATCTGTATTGAAATCATTAAAACATTATATTTTTTATTGAAAAAGCTACACCTAGACATTTCAGTTCTGAAACGCTGTCACCAAGTCTCATGGGAATTGCAGCTCACGCCTCTCCTTTGCCTGTTCTGCCATAGGGGCTGGCAACCCTCTGAGTGCCAGGAGAAACTGGGACACTGTAATCCCAAAGCCCTTTCTTTTAAGTTGATTACTATAAACAGCGCTCGTATCCATTAAAATTCCTCTTATTCCAACCTGTTCCTCTAGATGAGTGATGCTATGGAGTCAAAATGCTATGATATATCTCCATTTCCATGGCAGCCAGCAAGCTCTCTGTCCTGATTATTATTTACATATTACTTTTAGAAAAGTGTGTTACGGCTGAGCAAATACTTTGCAAGTTCAGCTTCTACATTCAGATTTCTCTTGCAGCCTGTGGTTTGAGTGTATTCAACATTGTTCAAAAAACTGACTGTATTTAATCCAAGTAAATTGTTTCTTCTAGTAAGTGTCCTGTTTTCCAAGTGAAAGAATGCATGTACACTTCGGTCTCAACAGTGACATTCTCTTGCTTTCTGGGTTTCATTTCTGTAACGAATTGTGCTAGTAACTAAGCCTGTTCATTCAGATTCAAGTAGTCCTTTTGGAGATCTCAGTAGAAGAAGGTCTCAAAGGCCATGAGTGGCTCCTCTGTTACACTTCGATGATGCTACAGGAGCAAAGATTAAGGAATTGGGGTTATGAATCCCAGACACCGAAGTGCTAAGTCAGGATTTTACTGAATACAATTATCCAAAAAACTCTTCAGCAGAGCAGGCATCTTCTCAAATATCACCCAGAAAGGAAGTAAAACCAAAACTCAGGAAAAAGGAAACATCAAAATGTGCATCACTAAAACCAACAGAGACGTAGAAGAATCCAAGATCTTATTAGAGTTTCTGATTCTGAATTAAACAAGTTCAGAATTATATGTCTAGTTGTTGAACAGTGAGGGAGGGGTCTGGCGTTACGCAAGGTGCGCAATGAGGCACCTTGGCTGAAGCGATACACGTAGGTACCGGCTGCTGCTTGTGTTGCAAGTGTCGGTCTCGTGAATATTCAGGTTTCCTGTCCCATTCCTGGAAAATGTTCACTTTTTGCATCTGGCAACAAATAACATTTATAGGGCAGGAATGTCTGAAGATGTAATACTCCCAACCCTCAATAGTCGACTAGTTTTAGATCTGTGAAAATGAACAGAAGTACTTCTAATTAAAAAAGCTTTTCTGGATGAACACAGCTTTTCATGTTGCTGTATGAAAGGTATTTTGCAAGTCAGTATGCCTGCTGTCATCTTCTCTGTGCGTTTGAATGCGTCTAAAGGACCAAATCTTGTGGCATGTACCAATGTTGATCTGCGAACAGTGTGTTATATCTGTTACAATATTTTCTCATTATTTTTTCACACTAGTAGCATGATTTCAAAGATCTCACTGCTATTTAGGTGTTCTACATGATAAAGTAACAAACCTAATTTTTATAGAAATAAATGATAGCAAGGGAGTGCAAACATCACTAGCAGGAAGGTTTGGATTTGTTTGCTCCAAAACTGAATCCATCAAATGAAATCTGCTGGACTGTGAAGAACCAGTTAGAGCTTTAAGTTCAATATCTCAGAAACTCCTGGTAGTAGGAAAGAATACTATCTGTAGCACTAATATTAATTTGACATAAGCAATGTTATGCAGTGCGTATTATATTCACAGCTAAAGAGAAGCCAGACTTTAACATAGCATTACTGTAATTATTCCTTTTTGTCATCAAGGATGGTGATGAGGATGTGTTCCCCATCCTTCTTCAGTTCTGATCTCTCTCACTGCCATCTTCCTTTTTGCACTATAGCTGAAAAACTATATTTGGTGGTAGATACTGTTTGAGGCATTTCAGAATATTGGTTCCCATAGGTTTTGAAAATATTCTGTCCTGAATTCAGAAGGGTTGAGCACTAACACCTTCATTTATACTTCTTGGGAGAAGCAGTTTTTTTGAAAGAATTGATACCTTATGAGAACTCATCAGCTAAATTCCTGCCCAATGTGAAGAGAAAGAGAAGCAGGATGTCATTAAGAATCAGAACGTGGAGACTTTCATCTGCAGTGACTTGTGATAGAAAAGACCAGACCCATATCTGTGAATTCACACCAGAGACTTAAACAGTGTGTTCACCTCCCGTCTAAGCGCTCCAACATCACTCATGCAGCTCTCAAGGGGGAGGCTTTCACCATGAGATTTTAGGTGAATGTTCATTGTGAAACGGAACATCCACAATTTTCACTGGAGCAGAGGCACTACATTTAGACATAAATGCACTATACTTAGGGCCATGTGCAAGAGATCCCGATTCAACTCAGAGCGTAAATTAAAGCCGATTTTTTTTTCTTTAAAAAGAAACCCCGATTCCACAATGTTCCTTGGGAGTGCCCCCTTTCCCTCCCATCCCGTTCACCATGCAAAATATTAGTCTTAGCTTCATCCTGCTGTGAAGAAGGAAAATGTTTAGGATCAAAGGAAGAGTAGTGGATATGGAGCCAGGGTAGGGGGGACATTTGCCATCAGCTCACCATGAGATTCAGACAGGAATTGCTTAAGTAAAAATTTTAAGTGACCCTTGGGGGAAGCCAAGACCCGTGATCAGTGAGCGGAGCAGCAAGTATAGTACCACAGATCTGGGGTTGTTTTTTTTTTTAGAATTTCTTAACATGTCTTTTAGCAAATGGTTTTTATGAAAAACATCTGTCTAGGAACTTCATTCTTGTGCATCAGGGAGTGTGACACAGTTTGGCATTAAAGCAGCCATGAAGACATCATGAAGACTTGACCTTACCTGATGATCTCTATTTGGCTATAACTTCCCTGTGTCCAAGTGCCCCGCTCCAAAAAGGAAATAACAATTTTATGCATTTACTCATCATTCAGGAAGCTGTGGGGACTTGAACCCACACACCCCAAGTTGCAGAACATCCTTCCTCTCGAGATACAGGAGTTCAAATGTGGTGCTAAAGACAAGGAAGAAAGCAAAATTCCATCTTCTTTAAAAAAACAGGAAAAGTGGGCTTCCCTATGTCATACTGTGTTTCTTGTCTTGCTGCAGAGTGAATTAGCTTTTCTGTGTGGGTTTTACTTTGCCTCTTCATGTTACAACTGGAAATCCTGGTAAGGCTGACCTAAATCTATAAAGAAAGAACTGATAAACACGTGGGCTTACTTTTAACAGATACGAGTAGTTCCATTATTTCATGGGATACTGATAGCCCGTTAGTGGAAAATGTATGCTTTAACAGTCTGGATATGATTTATCTTCATATGAAACCTGGCATGAATTTCCAAAACACTTTTAGTTTATGATAACACATTTTTTATTTTACTTCCTTCCATTGTTATATAGAAAACATCACCTGATGAGTGGCTACAAAACACAGCATTAAAAGTTCTCAAAAATAACTTTTATTATGCATAAGTGAAAAAAAAAGTTTTAGGAGTTGCCACATGTTGGAAATATTCATTTTACAACTGTTCATTAAATAAATTGCAGTGAATCCACAAACTATGCATTGTTCACTTGGGCCATGAAGTATATACATTTATTAGTGGTGTTTAGGATCAGAAATCACCAAGTGTTCTTTCAGTTGCTTGCTTTGATAGCTGACAAGTTTTAAATAAGTGAATAATAAAAGTTGAGGAATTAATTAATCCAGTTTTAATTAATTAAGAGAACACTACTATATTTAACAAAACCTGAACAACCAAGTATCTGAATTCTCGGCATTTTAATTGTCATAGGTATGATTATGATGACCCATAAGCTTTAAACTTCTGAGGACAGAGCAGCAAGGTATTCTTCAAAACCCACTTCCCATTAGCTATGTGGTATAGTTGCTACAGAACTGCAGAAAAAAGTCCTCAGGAAAGGAAAAAAAATGTTTATACATGAATAAATATACATGGATAAATGGATTTCTAATGAAAAGAAATTAAATAATGCCTCATCCATCCCAAGCTCTTGTGTGTAACTGGAAACTTTTCCCACATTTGCAGTGCTCAAAACTTTTATAGTTTATCTTAGATTTTTTTCAGCCAAGCATAAAAGCTGGGAAGACACAAGAAAATGAAGTGTGCAAGCACCCTGGAAGCCAGGCATTCTCCTCGCTAACAGTTTTGACATTTGGGGTGAAATGGACTGCAGGACCGGTGTATGTCACTGCCTTCCCAAACTGAGTTGGTTTTGGCAGCAGCCCTTCAACTATGTGGGGGCTGACGATGATATTCTCCTCTTGAATAAGAAAAAACATGAAGAACCAGTAGGTCAAATTGCCACGTTTCTGTTAAAAGGAAGGTGATAGAAATATTCATGTTACAGCATTTCCACTGGACACCTCTGGAATAAGGAAACAAAGCTGGCTTTACAGTGAATAGATAAAAAGAGCTGAGAAGACAATAGCAGCTCTACCATCTGACTGTGATAAATTAAACAAAATACGAAGTTAAATCACTGAGTCCTATCTCAAGTAAAATCCTTTTTGAAGCCATGGGCATTAGTGTTTGGTAAAAATGGGTAATTGTAATGCCAGGTCCAATAGCACTTGTTATATTATCTACTACATTAAATCCCTGGCAAATATTTAATGGGATTAAATCTGTCTTCTGTTCTAGATTTATATAGCACTGTGAGGGCATAAACTTTATTAAAGCTCCATGTAATAGATATTTGAATCCTGACTAGAAAATCTCATTTTAAAACATCACATCACTTATACATTCTCTATTTTATTCCCATTCCATCATCACTTCCCCAAATATGTTCCCATTAATTTAATATTTTTATTCACTTCCCTTAATTTCAGCAACTTCTAAGGCACTCATTTCAGCAACCCTACGCTCATATGGAAATCACACGGTTCAGACCGACCTGTACAGAAATGATTCTATGCCTAGCAAGGAGCTGTAGCATCTCAGTAAATGTTAAAACCAGTAAGACTTGCCACTTTCAGTGGAAAGGGGAAACTCTGTTCCTTACCGGCCTATGTTCATGGAAGAGCTCCTCTCTGTGTAGGAGTTTATGTCAGGGTAAGCACACGACGGATTTCCGTTAAAAAACAGAAATAGGAAGGAAAACTTCTCCCCACTGATTTTCTGCTTTAGTCAGCAAAATACAGTATTCATTTATGAAAAGGCACATCTTTCCCTGCTCTTTATTTTGTTCTACAAAATTAATACATGCACCTATTAGGGTTCTTGTCTAATTGCAAACAGGCAAGGCGCCTGCTCTCCCTTAGGCCACTCCGTAACCAAATGTACTTTGCAGGGTGCAGCGTGGTTGCACGGCCTTTTGAAAGCAGATGTTAACTGCTCTGCACATGCTCCAAGCCAAATGAGCTTGCATTCAGAAGCGGGATGTAAATATTCAACAGCTGCTTTAGAACTTGGGGTCCAAATTCACAGTCGTGCACTGTTTGAGTAAGCACGCATGGTAAAATCAATGTATAATTAATTGATTTGCTGACTCAAAACTGGAGTGCTCATTTGAACAGCCCACAGTTATGTAGATTTTTTGCTACCAGCTGTGGCAGTAAATGAAATTAGTTTGACACATATTAATATATAATGTTTACAATCTGGTCAGGTGCTGTACTGCACATTCATCATCTGTAAACCATTAATAGCCTCTGCATTCTTTTCACCTCTGAACTAAAATATTGTTTTATTTTATTTATATATATATAAAATATTAAAAGCGGTAATTTTTGCTCTCTTTCACGCAGCCCTCTCAGCTCCTTTTAAGTATCTTCACATTTGCCATACTTGGCTGTAGACAAATTCTTCTTGGTACTCTTTCAGCGGATGGAACTTACACCACTCCCATAGGTGATATAAGCATAGCAGTAACTTCAACGATTACACTGAAATATGGCCATATAGGAAACCACTATGTAACTACTCTATAATCACTATAACTATGTATATCAGCAGATGAATGTGACATTGCCATCTTTTTCTGTGGATCACAGCATCTTTCTTTTTTTTTTTTTTTAATTTAAATGCAGAGCATAAGCTTTAAATGCACCAGGCTTCACAACATTTGTAATAATGCTGTCAAAACACCCTCTAAATTATTTTCTGAACCATGAGAACATTTTACTCTGTTGGCAATTTCCTTAACTAGGATAGTACTACTGCTGCCTGAGAGGTGTTACATTAGCTGCGTATCTTTGTGATGTATAAATTATGGCATTTGTCTTGTAAATAGAAGTTTGCATTATGCATTGATGAATGAATGTGTGCATTTAATTTAAATGGATGATCAGAATTTGTTGAAAATTATTATCTACCTTTCCAGGAAATTTCCATTATGTTCAATTACATTTTTAAAAGCATATCACATGAGTAATGTTAGTGCATATCAATTCATAAAATTAGCATTTCTTGTCACAATGGAGCCCTTGAAAACACCAACTGAAAAAACATAGATTGTTTAAAATCTTAAACTTAAATCTCTGCTTTGTTGAAATTCTAAGAAAGGCTGTTTAGGTGAAAACATTTTTTTACCTTACTGTATCAAACCACACAATGCAACAAATTCTTTTGCTGTGATTGCATGTGCCAGTGGTGAGATACATTCAATTACTCATACATACCATGCCATACATATCATACCAAATTTAACGACTTTTAAAATCTTGCATTTTTTTCCCTACTAACACACATAAACAGTATAGATTCCCACCCTAAGATCTGCTTACAGCAGGTAGAGGAACTATTCTGCAGAAAGTCAAGGTTTCATGCTTTCAAAAAGGTGTGAGAGCTCTTACATAGATTATTTTAGAATCAGAACTAAGAACTAATTTAAAATATATTTGCAATTGCTGTGGACATAGCAATTCGCCCATACAGCACGTATTAGAAGTGGAGGGTAAGGTCAGCTTTTAAACCATTTATAGCAGAACTGAGAAATATTTTGGCCTGTTACTTGAAAGGCAGTTTATCAAGGCAGCTGCTCCTTACAGAGCAACGACTGCAGCTGATAGGATGTTATTTCAATTCCGCTATAAGAGTATGCACATCCTGAAGCAACCACTGCATGACAAGATCACCGAGTTCTTGGGGATCAACAGCTTCAGGGTCGGACGTTACAAGACCACAATACAGCTCTGTTTCATTATGGTTAACAACAGTGTTGTTTTGTGAGGGTTTGAAGATTTTGAGAAACTGAAGATAAATAGAGGCAGCGGAAGGGAAAGTAACTAGAACCTTAGGCTTTAATCAGTCTTAACTGTGCTCTGGAGGGTACCTAAACAGATGTGGTTGTTAAGCTCTCTGTATCAACAGTTCTGCTAGGTAGTTAAAATACTCCCAGGGAACTACTTCAGAGTTAATTGATGTGGTGTCCCTCCTAATAGACGAGAGCTGGAAGCCCAGAGCAGACAGGAGTTCTTTCCTCGGGTGCTGGAAGGCGACAGCTCCAGTGTTCCCAGCCCCCAGGCAGCTGGAGGGGTTTGGGCTGCCCCCATCCCACGCTGGCTTCGCCCCTGCTCTGAGCCAGGCTCTGCGGCCGCCTGGGCCCGGCCTCATGGGGTGCTCGCCAAAGGCCTGCCCAAGTGCTTCCGTGGTTGCTGCTAAAGAAACGCAGCTGCAATTATTTGTCTGTAACAAGCTCCTGAGCACATCCTACAGACAGGAGAATCCTAAGGGGGTGCTTGTGCCTAGGTGGGCCATGAGCAACGAGGGGCAGGTTTGCGCCCGGTCACCTGGTGGCACTTCAGACCTGAAGCTCCCGATTCTTACCTGGGGAAAACTTTCAAGTTTCTGGAGAAAACCTCCATGGAGCATGCTGGAATTTCCTTGTGCTGTCCTATTTGTATCTTACTCTTTCCTCTGGCATGGGGATTTCACCCCTCCCTGCTCTCTGTCCCTCAGCACTCCTGCCATTGCTTGTCATTTGCAGGCAATCTCCTTGGTACAGTACAAACATTGCCTTTCCTGTCTGCACTGCAGCTTGTTGGCTTTCTTAGCTGCAATGCTTAGAACACCACTACAACACTGCAAATAAACTACTGCTTTACTTCATTATTACTAAACTAGAAAACCAAAATGTTGGAGAAATGGGAGAACCAGACTAATTAACTATTCCCTCCATTTTTTTTCCTCTTTTATTCTTAATTTAATTTGTGAATTTTAACTTGGGTTCACTTTATAAAGTATTTTGCTAGACACTACTGACTGTAGTTTTGTTTTACTGGTATCCCACATGGAAAACGTGTTTTTTACTTTGACTTCCAGGGACGCGTTGGCGCAGCCATGCAGTGCCAAGCTCTCAGCCAGCCTCCTGCTCCGTGGTACTGGGCTCCCTCTCGCAGTGCAACAGGCTGCTCTGCTCAGGCCTTGTCACAGAAATACTGACAGCGATGGGCATCTTTGGGGATGTGTCCTCATCCTGGCAAAGGAGTTAGGGTGACAGTGCTTTTCCACCTTTTCAATGCTTCACTTTCAAATCCTTGCCACATCTCCCTTGAATCATCTTGTTCCGTGGCCAAGCCGAAAAGGCTCCTTGTGCCACTGGTGGCTCCTGGATCACCAGAACTACAGTTGCACGCAACCAGTTTTTCCCATGGCCAAGCCTGCTTCATGCCATCCTCCTCAGCCCCAGCGCCCACATGAGTGATTACGCACGGTAAAGTTACAGGGCTATGGAAATGCTGGCACTGGGCTTTGAGTCAGTGCAGCTGCAGCCAGGCACCAAGACTGTTAAAGCTTCACGGGTGCAGCAGCTGGATGGATGGCAGTGCCACGTGTCACCTCTCCACTCCCTCCCTGACTCAGACTGCATTTTTAGCGGTTGGATGGTGGCCTTTGCCATCTAACAGATTTCCCTGTTCGACTACGTCAGTGGTCCCAAGTGGTGGTGGGTTGAGCTGAGAAGGCTGCTGGACGTTTTCTGTATAGGGCATTCTTCAAGAAGACCCTCATCAAAACCCGCGCTGCTATACAGTTGACTCATGTTCTTTTTGCATGACAGTACCTGTTGACACTTATGTATGTGAATGATTCAGCTAAATGCCTCTCCTCCCTCTCATTTATCCCTGCACTGAAATTGGACATTCTGCATATGAAAATTACAGGTTACTGTGAGTTGTGTTCAAAAGGGTGATTCACAGAACAGCATAACAGACAATTGTTGCTGGCATCTAGTGATGACTTCATCTCTTGCTGTTGTTTCAGCAACAGAAAGAAGCTTTATCTAGGATGGGTTTCTGACCCTTCACATAGATCTTTTCTTTTTTTTTATCCTTTACTTCATACTAATCCATGATCAATCCCTTTTTGATTGTTTGGAATCCTTAAAAGCATAAGGGTAAGAAATAGGTTGTAGCTTTGCAACCAAATGCTGGAGGTCACTTTTCTTTTCTTTGATGTCCTTGGCCTAGATACCAGCTTACTGAGCCACTTTTGCAGACAGCTTTGTATCACACAGTGGGAAGCCAGGAGAATCACCTAGGAATGGGGTCAGCCACACAGCTGAAAGACAGTGTCCACATGTTGTCTTAAGTAGCCAGCAATCAGAGGGAGGTGAATGGTGTTGGTGAATCGATGGGGTAGGATGACTCCCTCTGCTGCGGCATGACAGCAGAAGAAGTTGCACATGTTGATTCAGCACTGGAGACACGGATGGTTTAAGAGGATCAACCACTGGCCCTTCGCCCAAATTCAACGCAGGGGTAGAAACGCAGTAGATAGTCAGAAACACACAGTTTGGTGCAACCATCAGCGGCCACTCTTCCTGAAAAAAATCTGCTTGCTGAAATATGTTTAATGGTAATTCTTAAAACTGAAATATTTCCAGCCAGAACAGGACATTTTCACTTCAAGATCATCTTCTTAATGGGGTACTAATTATTGACCTGAAGTTACATACTTTGCAGGGATTATTTGTATCGATGCTTATCGACTGAATTTTTCACAGGCATTCACGTCGCTCCTTTTGAGAACTGTAGCGCAACACCAAACACTGTTTCTTAGTCAGCAACTCTGCTTCAAGAACTGACATCTAGAGACAAGGATAGAAAGCAAATCCACCTCATTATTCAGTTCTCTCTTCTCAAAAGAATTTCATAACAGATGTAACACTGCCACACAGCATATGTCTTCTCAAGTCAGAACATTTCCTTGCATACTAAGAAAAGAACATGGAACCTGTGTTTAAGATCCATATGGGTGATACTGGCCAAAATATACATCGCTGTAGAAAACTATTTCCAGATATGCACATACTTACAACAGAGGCCAAAATACCCCAATAAAACCTTCCCACAAAACAGAGTCCTAAATTTACCTCCAGAGGATTAACCTCAAATAATTCTCACAAAGGTTTTTTCACCTTTTCATAAATGTCATAGTAATAATTGTTCACGCATGAAATCTATTAAAGTCTTGGCTACAAACCCTAAAGGTTTGGGGTACCTGTAATAAGTCATGGAAACCAAAACAGACTGTACAAAACTGAACTGTTGCAATGCTGAACTGTGTGTTTTCCCTGTAGCAAGGAAAAAAAGTTCCTCCCTAAAAGAAGGTATCGAGTAGTCCATCAGCACAAATTCCTGAATGGGGACAGGCCAGGTCCATGCACAGGATGTGAAACAAGTTTAAGCTTCTTTTTTCCTTTTTTCTTTTAGGACAAAATCTGGAATTATTACACCCTAATATGTATACTAAGATTACATTTATCTGGGTAGGACAATCAATCAGTCATGGACCAAGTTGTATTTTCACTCCAAGTTGTCCTGTCTTTGTGGGAATTTTTCCAACCCGGAGTGATCCATGTGTTGTGACACAGTCTCGGTAGCACATACCTCCTCACGTGAATTCATGGTTAAATCCCTTAGCATTGTGCTGGAAATTTACCCTTAATAATTCCATAGAACACTTTGTGCAGATTTAATTTACTTCTGCCACCAGATGGCACTTGTAGCAGGTTTATGCTGGGAAAATAAGTGTGTAAACTCTCTAAGGCAAAGCATTAAAATCATTTTAAAGGCAGAACACTGTTTACAAACAAGGATTTTGCATAACAAGGGACTGCTTGCTTTGCCAGTTGGATTCTGTAAGAACTGATATGCAGTGTTTCATCAAGCAGCATATTTACTTTCTTCTTTTTAGAAGGAATGATATGTATGTGCAGACCTTGTCAAGGATTCTTCATAATTTTGCACTGAAACAGTGCAAGACGAAGACTGGAGCATCTGAATTACAGTTTTGCTGACCTTGAGTTCACAATGTGATGCTGTAACCGCTCTGCAGTGGAAGCTGGTTGATGAATAATGTCATCGGCACCTTTCTGACAAAAAATATAAAGGGAAATGAGAAATAAAAAAAAAGGGGTGGGGACAAAAGGGAAGAGAAAGAAGAGGAGGAAACGAAGGGGAAGAGGAGAAGAAAAGAATGGGAAAAGAAAAAAAAAAAGGGAAAAAACCCCATCCCTTGCCAGATTGTGGCTGTGGTTGCAGCAAGCAGAACACGGGCTTTGTCTAGTTCCCTTTCGGAGATGGAATACATATTTTTGTGAGGCATTCTGTGAAATGGTAGCAAGGAACAAGGAACAAAGCAAAGGGCTGCATGAGCTCCTGAGCTGTGCTTTTGCTGTGGGTGGGACCCTGCTTTGAGGGGAATGTTTACATTAGGTAAATTCTCCGCTTTTGCCCTTCTGGCACATATGGCAGATGTAGCAGCAGAGATTCTGGAAAAAACCTAACGGTAAAAGAACAGAAGCCAAAACAGAATGGGTTGAAACCTGCTTGTAGTTGTAGCTACACCTTTTTGAAAGCCCTTTTTGCTCCCAAGGGCTGAATTAATTTCATTCTACATTAGAAATTCCTGGAGATCTATTTTAAATGTCAATTTATAGCTAGCATCCAATAAGGCAGTGACACAACAATGACTTTTGGACAATCAGGTTCTGAAAAACCTTAGCTGGAAAGTGAATTTTTTGCAATGCGAAAGAGTCTTCCCAGGCCGTACACTAAAGTAATGGAAGAACTATGTTCCTCAATAGGTCTGAGTAATACAAATACAACTACGAGATACTTTCTTTACTTTGCTTTTTGGAAAATATCTTTTTCAGGTGAAAGGCAGACCCAAACATTAATAATGCATCTTTTTCTTGTAGTAATTCAGCAAGTAAATGCAGTAAGAGGCTTTTAAATGCCTAGATCACTGACAGGCCAAAAAAATAAAAAAAAATAAAAAATCAGAGTTAACAGTCTTGTCATAGTATCTCTCAGAGACAGGTTTCAGGATCACTTACCCCCAAGTATTTGATTAGTGCCACTTCTGCACTTCAGTAAAGAGCTACTCACATGAATTAACCCAAGATACAGAGGATAGTTCTTGATTACACAGGACTATGAAATACAATGCTCAGTACAATAAAAAGCTTTATACGGAGATCGGGATTAGCTTTTCCATGTGAGAAATATATCAGATTTATCACATAATTTAAACTGCATCTTCTTTACTAAGAAGTTAGCAGCATTTCCCACGGTAGAAATTCACTTAGTTGCCAATGCAGAGAAAATAAAGTCTCCTGAACGGGTTGAGGATCAAAACACTTATGAAGAAAATTGAATTCAACACTTATGAAGAAAATCGAATTCATTCCTATGCCTGTTCTAGAAGAGTGAGGGGAGAGGTTTAAAGAGCTGACATGCTTCCTCATCGCAGGCTCCTCCTTCGTGATTGCACCCTGCAGCACAGATGAGCACCGAGGCGCCCACTATGAAGGGAAGAACCTACCCCACGTCAGACCCTGCCAATCTGGCTGGCTTTTGGACCTGGCTACAAACTTAGATGAGAGACCATTTTCTCCTTTCCTGTGGTTTGGGTTCTTATAAACCTTTGCAACAGTGTTAGCTGCCCAACATTTTCATTTGTTCATAGCTTTTGCCTGACTTGAACGAAGGACAATTTCAAGGAGACTCACTAGCACCCAGGCATTGCGTTTCTACGTATTCTTCTCACCAAATCCCTCCAAGGCTGCCAGGTAGTAAAAGGAGAGCACCTACACGGTGCACACAAGCCCCACGGAGCCTGATAGCTGAGGAGCCCGAGCACAGCAATCGACCTTTGTGTGATCGCTATTCTTTAGGAAACCTCATGAAGCAAGTTGCTGTGCTCGGGAGAACGTACAGCAGTTTGTCACAAGCTCCCAGCTAGTCCATTCCCTATTTTTAAGTCTAAGATCTCAATTCCTGTTGAGGGACTCACAATAAACTGAATTTGTCGTTTGTACTAAGAACTTACTTTGATGTGGTGTTTCTCCTTGTGTTCTAAGTGCCTAGCCAAGGGGAAACCTCTAAACATCTCATTAACACTTCGTTGGAGATCTCAGATCATTATTCTCCTCTGGATAAATGACCCAGTTTAATTCAGACAAAGTAATGTGCACAAAGCAGACTCACGAAAATAACATAGCTGGTTCTTTTTGTATTGCATTTCCAGAATTTACATCTTCATCTCTTCTTTGTAGAAGCAGCACATTCCTTTTTTACTTTTCCTTTTGAGTAGGCTTCCAATTCATCTTTAGAGTGAATCAAGTTACTTGTGCCTTCAGATACTCAGGGATGGGGTCAGTTCTGGAAGTGCCTCTGACTTAGAAAATCTGTTCCCCCTGCCAGTCTGTAATCCCCTACGTAAGTGCTCGCTGAACATTTTGCTGCCACAATATTTTGTCGTTCCATATGACAGATTTTCAATCTGTGATAGAGCCTCCTCTTGAGAAATGGTTCAGTTGGGGGTGGGGTGGGGTGGTGGGAGGGGGGAATAGATTCCTTCCAAAAGGAAGTACATCTCTCTCTCTCTCTTTTTTTTTTTTTTTTCAACTGGAAAGAACCTAGCTGGAAAAGATTCCAGAAGTTACTGCATTTTTTTCTCAGACGTCTAAAAAGAGATTAGGATCGATGCTGATCCAAGTGAAGCCTACCCTGACCATTCATACTCACCAGCACATAAAGAGCCCTGTTTGTATGACCAACTACTAAGAGACTGGGGATGGACTAGGTTCCTGTGAAGCATTTTAATTGTGAGTTTTTAATAGTAACAGGAAATGTGCAACAAAAAGCGACTTACTCTGTAAGGACAGCATACCCTTGAGACAGGAGTGCCCCAAGTATCCA
Organism: Microhierax caerulescens; assembly: GCA_035590215.1. Lineage (NCBI taxonomy): Eukaryota > Metazoa > Chordata > Aves > Falconiformes > Falconidae > Microhierax > Microhierax caerulescens. The sequence goes on along the minus strand of JAVJGJ010000047.1, from coordinate 4,398,829 downwards.
CAATATTTCATAGTCCTTGCTTATGCAAGACTAGGTTCTGATGGCAAGAGGAGAAAAAAAAGGAAATAATAAAACAAAATGCTTTTTTGCCACTATTTGGCAATTATGAAGCAGCAAATATATTTTTTCATGTTAGCTTTGACAGAAATAACTCCCTTATCTTTAAACCTTCACAGAGTTCAATAGAGCTTAACTACATTGCCCTAGGGCTTCTTGATGCAGTTGCAGTACAAATGCTCATAAAATGGAGAGAGGCTGACGAGTTACAAATACTAGTCTGAAGATCAAGCGATAAAGTACTTTCCAAGGCTTCTAGGCTGAAATTGTAAATAACAGTGTTACTAATGATACAGTCCAACATCAACACGTTTCATCCCCTCCTACATACTTCTCAACAGTGTGAAAGAGAAGGGATAAGAAAAGGTTAATCCCGTCTGACCCTAGCATTTTCTTGTTCAGTTTTTCATTTCCTGATTTTGAATCTTTACCTAAGACATCTGGAGGTTTAGCAGTGTTTATTTGGATAAGAAGCAATTGAAATTGATTTGTCTATATAATGATGTATTTTCTTTTTTGGAAAAGGACAGAAGAGTTTCCAGTCTGAATCTGCAAATCTATTTTTAAGTATTGCTGCAAATAAAATGAAAGAACTTAAATTTCCTTCAGCTGTTGTCAGTGCTGGGGTATGATTTTTACTCCTTGCCTACAAATGAAAGGTTATTTCTCCTTCTCTTCACACATATACACATACACACTGTCTTGGACAGCAATACATTACTAATTTATCACTGGAAAAGAGTAACTGGTCCACAAACCTCAGACCAGTAAGAGTGAAAATATGGTGAGTCAGTGCAAACACAAACTCTTCTAATTGCATTAGTACCTTAATGACCACAGAATCAAAAATTTACTGATTTTCTCACAGAACAGAACCAGCTGTCAGGCAGATACTGTTTCTAGTTTTCACCTTGTTACGTGTTTCATCACAGTCTCCAGGTCACCTTTTCATTCAGGGTGGCGACAGAATAACATACACTGTGAGTAAACATACAGCAGCCAAGGCAAACAACATACCTCCACCCTTCAAGAGAAATGGCCAGTTCTCTTGCCGCCATTAATATTTAATGGTGAAAAGCTATTTTAAAGATTTTAAAGAGACCCTTTTTTCCCTAGCTAGTTTTTGCCACAGAAGCTCATGTTGAATTTCACTGTACGGGACGATGTCAGGATCTGCAAAGCCGCGGTGCCTTAGGATGCTCCAGAGCCGCAGGGGTTGCGGCTGCCGGCACGGTGCTGTGCCCCAGCGAGGCAGCAGTGCTGAGCACAGAGCTGCACTGGTGCTGATAGCTCACTGCTGAGACAGGAGCCAGCTCTCCGCAGAACACTACCCTGTGTAAACGTAAAGGTGTTCTTTGGGGGCTTTGCTCTGCGCCGTTTTGTTAGTGGGAAAGGATTTGCAGCCTCAAGGCGTGCTGCGGGGACGTACGCACAGCAGCGCCCGTTTTGCAGATATGAAGATGGAAAGTTCTTGCCTGTTACGACAGAGTTTGGAGATGGACTGGAGATTAGAGGTTCTCAGTAGCAACCCATAATTATGTGCTCGTGACCTTGTTAATTAATGACTGCCTGAATTAACATTGCCCATTTCCAGCTGCTAACACACATTAAAGAGTAAAGTGTTATACTGATGTGTGTCAATCTTGACAGCAGATAGTGTAGCTGTCCTAAGGATGCTGTACAATTAGCAAAAGTAGGTGAAATGGTCCACATCAGATGTACATAACAGCACACTCAATTAAAAGCTGGTCAGGATGGAATGACAGGATCAGGAACCCAAGCCTTCACCATTTACATGCTGTTGCAATTCATACAAAATGAATAAATAGGTTTGTTCCCTCCGAATTTTGTTGATGACAAGGATTCACTCAACCATCCAAACACACAAGCTAAAAACCATTATAAATGGCAACAACACATTAAGCCTCTGTCATAACCTTCATTTTCAGTCACCTAAGTGCTTCCTGACTGATCTGTACATCTTACTTTGAATACTAATTGTTTTAAACCATTTATAGGGATACAAGGTTTCAAATGAGCCAGGAGGTATGGAGAGGTACACTACCTAAAAGGATAGGCAAGGCTGAATTTTCAAGCCTTCTGAAGTTATTAAATGCTGTAATTAGGATTACACATGCAACAAATTCTTCTCTTTGATCATATACATATATGCTATGGTATGCCCTGCTTTCAAACTATTTGCGATTTTATCCATTGGATTCAGACAGAATGAACAGAATACATATTGGAAATGCCATTTGATAACGATTTTTCAGGATGCTTCCCCATCGTCTAATCTTTTTGCTATTTCAACTTCTCTTTGAAGGTAGAATTCTTTCCTAATGTAAAAGACTTTACTATGCCATCTAAGCGAGTTTCTGTTCATAGCATCCTAGTAAGCACCACACCAATTACAGATGTGAAATGAGAACAAGAAATTAATGATAAAAATCGTTAGTGTTCATCAATGTAAGTGTCCAATTTAAAACACCTGTGGCAAAAGAAATACATATATCTGAGGATTTAATATTTTATCACAGTTGCTTCTTCTGACTTTTCCCTAATTTCTGTTCCTATGGTTATTTAAAGTAACCTTATCTGATGTTCATGTTTTCTCATAATCTTATTCTGAAAAGCACTGTTTGCTGAAATTCACTAGATAATTCAATCTGAACAACATGGTAAGCTTGGAAAAACTGACTCCAACTAACTACAGAAAAATACTATAATGGAAATGTATGGAATCAAAATGGAATATAACATCTTAAAATGGAAAATAGTGGGTGAATTTAACTCTGGCAAAATAGGTAATTATTCCTTTAAGTAGTGTTTTTTTTAAAAACACACACACACACAAAAAACCCAACACCCAACCTTCAACACATTTATATAAGCAAGTTTGCTTATTAGGCTTTTATGTAGAACAGACTTCAAGAAAACTTTGGTTTGGGTGTTTTGATATTGAAGTGCTGGTATTTGATATTGCGTATGATATTGTATTGCTTTATAAGCTTAAAAAAAAGAAGCACGTTGCAATGAAATCACATAATCACAAGAAATGGTGATGGAACGCGGCAATGCATATTTTAGCATTTGATATTCCTCCTTGCTTTCAGTGAACCTGTGAAGTTGCAGTTTTGGGAGGGTTTCATTTGTTTACTTTCCTCTCTTAATAGCCAGCTTCCTAATCTCATGTCTAAGTTTTTTTGTCCCCACCAATAAGCCTGTGCTGTTCATCTGTTTAATGTGAAGTGTTTTCTTCCAGCACCTATCTGCTCTTGACACTAGGTATTTGATATCATAGCATATATTTTTCTCCTTTGGTCACAGTTTATCCTACAACTTAAAATACTATGTTTTAATGGAAGGTGTCCTTCATTCCAACTCTGACTTGGCTTCAATGTCAGCTTGAGTACCAAGAAATTATTTTCTGTACCATTTATAAAATAACTTGTTTAATTAACAGAGGAACAATTACAGCTGTACTCAAAATTTCATTATATATATTGCTATATGAAAATTATTAATTCAGTTTAGCCCACTCTTTAAAATTACTTGCTACTTTCACAGCAAAATTCTTTCTGGATTGAAACTGTTTTGTTTGGTTTCACTCTGAAAGATTAATTTGAGCGGAAAAAAGTGTTGCAAAACTGTTCCAAAGCTGTTCTTAAGGCCCCATTCTCAGTATGAATTACCAGAAATTGAATTTTAAACGATCTTCTTTCGAGCTTGTTCTTATAACTGGCCGTGAAAATCCCAGTGATCACCATAACCAGGAAGCTGAAGTAGCTCAAGGTAAATGTATAGTTCATGTACCCACGGGAGAATTAACACCGCTAGAAATGTTGTTTGTGGACCATGTACCAGAAGTCAATCTGCACATGTCCGTTCCCGCCTCTCCTTGCCATAACTGAGGAGCACTCCCCGACTGCTGCAGCGCACCAGAAGAGCGCGACGCACACCTTCAGCGCCGCCGCCCCAGCTCCCGCTCTGAGCATGTGTGTACCCTAATACAGACACACGTGCTCCCTGCCCGAGAACGGGGTGCTCCCCGTGCACCAAGGTGCCCTGCTGAGATCCAAGGACTTAACCAAGGGGGTTGCAGCTCCTCTGCAGATCACGCCAGGTGCCGCATTGCAAGTGCTCCACGTGGTTTTATCCCCCTTCCTCCCGCTTTGCTGGAACACGGCATCTGTCCCACCAGCCGGGGCACGGGCACGCGTGCCCCCAGCACACAGTTCGCCTTGCCTTCAGTGCCGCTGCCACATTACACTCCTCAAGAAAAACCATGACCCATCTCTTTAGACAGCATATCCTTTCTTTATAAGCCCATTACTGATTTTTCCTCTTTCCCCAAAGAAGCAAAATATTTCTTGTTAATTTATCCCACGCTTTTATATTAGAGTTGCTTGATACCTTACACTAACAGGGCTTTTTAATTTATGGGACTCAAAACCACAGTACTTTCCCAAGGACTTCAAACACGAGGATACTTTTTTTTTTTTTTTTTCTACTAACATTCCTTGATACTGCTTACCAAAACAAGATATACAGAAAGAATTCACAGACACTAACAAAAATACAAAGGAAATACTTTTATGAAAGGCTCATTAAAGCTAAAAATTCGGTTAAAGTTAGGTATTTAGATGGATTAGCTCAGGACCAAACTCTGCAGGCAAACTTCCAGATTAAGCTGTGTAACCTAGAAAAACCAATTTATCATTTCTTCCATAAATCAAAAGGCAAGTCACGCAAACAGTGATGATCGGTAGGCTTGGCATCAGCACTCCGAAAATTACAACTGAACTTTCTACTGCCTTGTGTATACACCTGAAAATACGGCCTGTAACTTTGTCATGCTTGTGATACTTTAAATAGTTTATAAGCTGGTCAGGGTGAAAGCACAGCCTAATCGTTCAACTGCTGTACAAGCTGCTCAGGCACTGCGGGGCGCACAGAGAACTCCAGGGCTGACCGAGGCTGCTCAAGCAATCTCCCTTTTACAAGAGGGAGACTCAGTGCATTCCACTCAACCAGTTAAATGGTGTTACAATCATATTTCACAAGAGATTGTTGTGAAAGAGTTGTGGTAGGAATAGGCATAAGGATGTTTCATGCTCGTAAGGAGAAATCAGATATACCGGTGAGAGAAGACAGATGTCAGGTTTTAACAGTGGGTTATCTGTAACCAGGAGAGGGGAAAGAAGCAGCCAGTTTCTAAAAGACTTCAGGTCTTTAAGGTTGTGCTGCCTTTTTTTGGTGTTGTTTTGTTTGTGGGTTGGTTTTGTGTCGGTTTGGGGTTTTTTTTGTTTTTTTTTTTTTGTTTGTTTTTTTTAAATAACAGTCTTGCGGGCAGTACATGCCCTACCAAGGCAACTGTCCAGGTCAGCAGCATGATTCCTATTGCCTTCCTTCTCCAAGGAATCTCAAAAGCGTGCAGCAAAGGGGCTACAAAGAATGTTGTTTTTTCTGGTACTGCTCAGCTGTTTCCCCACCGTCAGCCCGCTGGAGATGAACAAGCGCTTCTGGGTGCACAGGGAGTACCCCATTCTGAGACAGGGCGCACATATGTCGTGTATGAGAGGCATGCTAGGCATATGGCACGAAAGAGGTTGGTACCTACATGTAAATTCTGGCAAGAGGGTAACGTTCCTTAGTGTCTAAAGACAATTCAGCAAAACCAAGGAGGGAGGGAGAGAAGTAAAGGGGGAGGAGAGCAGGGGACAGAGCAAGCAGGAAAGAAGTGGCTTCCAAGAGAAATTTTTGAGAGAGAGATGGAGGGCAGAGTTAAGATTGAGCACAAATCACTGCATGACTTCTGGGTTCTTGTGTTTTATATTATACTGACCTAATTAATTGTACATGGAAAACATGTATCAGAGGCTTTCTCCTGGTCTTTGACAAAATTACTTCAGCTCTTTGCTCACTCCTGGCACTATTAGCCACACCAAACCAAAATGTTACTTGAGATAGTAACATTTTATGCTTAATTTTTATGCAGTACAACAAACTCGAATCTGATCAAACATCCCAGTCAGACAGGCATGTAGCAAGTACAAGAGCCAGTGTTTTAGAACTGGACCGGCACATGTGTCCCATCTCTGCAGGGCATCTAACGGTGTACGGAGTCCCACAAGCAGCAGAGATCTCCCTGAACCCCGATCAGAATTTGGATCGGACATGGGAATGAACGCCCTTACACTCACAGTGCTCTACAGGGTATCCGTTTGCCAGAAAGTAGAAAGACCTGAGACAGCCCAAAATTAAGGCCATCCTGAAGTTCTTCCACAGTGTGATGGGATATTTATGTATTGCTAGCAATGAATTAGTAAGAGGATCCTACTTACCGAATGCGCAACATTTCCTTTCATATTTAAGACCCCCTTGGCACATTCCCAGGCAAGATTTAACCATGTGCTGCTTAGCTTATAAAAATGGACAGTCTGAGGTAAGATGTTAGCAAGTAACACAAATGCTATTTTGGTAATTTTCATATTTAAAAAGGTTAGGCTTGATGTCACTTAATTTTCTAACTGAGCAAATCTGAACAAGCTGGATCTGCTTTTACAATCTGTGTCTTACACAGAGAGAGAGACTGAATATATTATTGATTCTATGAATATGCTTATCTTCTAAGTTTACCTCTTGTTAATTTACAAAGCGTGCTGAAGCACACAGGCCTTTTGAGGCTCAGAGGAATCCCTCAGACACAGAGCACTCCCTCCCATTTCTAAATGCCGAGTGCCAGCGACATACCCAGCACACCAGGAGCATGGCCCTGGTAGCCAGGTGCCAACCCGAGGGCGTTTCTGAGGGTTTACTCGAATTTCCCACTCTAATTTATCGTTTCCTGGGAAGAGTGTTGCCAGTAGGTTTGCTTTTCTCCATCCTCTGTGTCCTCTATGGGACAGCACAAGCAGCCGAGCTTCTGACTGGCACGTCAAGTTTGCTATCTTGTTACTGGTATCCTCTCAAAAAACCCAACAAACCCCAAACCCTCCAAAATCAAGCAGACCAGAAAGAGAGGCTACTCCCTTCACAAGCTATTATTCCTCAGCTTATTTAACAAGACTGTAAACCACCAATCAAGATACAGCTTTGCCATTTGGGAACTGAGGCACTTTCTTATAATCTGCAAAAGAAAGAAGGAATCACACCTAAACTGGCTTGTGCTTCATTAGCAGGGCTGCACAGGTCCGGGGAGCTCAGGAATTTCTACCTGAAATCTCTTTCAAACAGATTCTAGTTGTACTAACCACTGCTGTTCCACTTTGGCTGTCCTCTCTGTGAAATGCTTAATAAGCTTTTATTGTCTGCCGATACATTAATGAGTTTTGAGCATCTCACTTTACATTTTATTTTGCATATAAGAAACAAGTTCACTTGCTGTATCTATCAGTTTAACCCCTGCCAAATATTTGGGCTGCCTCAAATACTACCATGCAGGTTGCCTCAGCAAGATGTTGCAATAAGCGCTTCTTACCACAAACTGATCTTCAGCAAATATATTCTGAACAAATAGTATACTGAAGAAAAAAATATACTAATGCAAAATACTCGTGGAGTCATTGGAAGAGAAGCTCGGCCTCTTCGAAAAGCAGCTGAAGCCTTTTCTGTGAACTCACGATCCTCGCTAGTGCTGTAAATCAGTCTTCTGTGCTTCAGTCACTTCAACAGCCCCAACAGCCCTTCATGACACATACGTCCAGAGCAAAAGTAACAGTTTTGACAATAACTTTTTTCTACCTAAATTGAGAACGCATATGAGAGCTGCCGGATGAACCTCTGCATTTCTGGGCTCCAATCCTCCCCCCACGCCCCTTCTCTCCATGTTGCCAAGCAGGCGGTAAGAGGCAGAAGAGGGGGAGAAGTCGGGACATCCACCCTGCGCTTTGGCGCTCCATCCAAGAAGCTCCAGCCCCTCACACCAAGGAGGCCATGGAGAGCCTGGAGACCCTGAGCGCCCACCTCCCCGCCTTGCTCATCACGCATGGCCAAGCGCCGTGGCTGCTGGCACACGCCAGCAAGGGCTGGTGCCACAAGAAAGGGCTTGTGCTCCACCGGCAGCAGAAAGCGCCTCTCTGGGAAACGTGGCTAGAGGGAAACTCGCCGAGTTTAAAGGTGGAGAAGTAGAAAAATGAGGAAAAAAATGAAGGAGACATCGAGAGGATGGGAGGAGAAAAGCACGCCTTCACCTTCCTATCTTCTTCCTGCACCGTCTCCCCGTTTCCCTTTCCTATTCCCGGTTTTCCCAAGCGCTCCCACCGGGCACGCCCTTGGGACGATAAGGGGACCCCCACCCCAGCACCTTGCCCAGGCGCACCCCGGCGGGCAGCGGCCCGGCCCCGACGGCGGGAGCTGCCGAGGGGGGGCCCTGCGGCGGGCACAGCGCCAGACACCCCCCGGGGCCGCTCCGGCACCGAACACGGCGACCACAGCGGCGGGGGTCGCTCTGCACCCCCACCGGGCTGCGCGGAGCGGGGTCCCCGCACGGCCGCCCTGCCCTGCCCGCGGGCCGGAGCTCCCCGGGGCCGCACACCCACCCGCTCACCCACCCCCACCACCCGCCGCCGCGGGGACGGGCTGGCGGCGCCCAC
>JAVJGJ010000047.1:4354813-4377401 GCA_035590215.1 Microhierax caerulescens | reverse complement strand
GTGCCCCCCAACATAAGAAGGATGTGGACCTGCTGGAGTGAGTCCAGAGGAGGCAATGAAGGTGATCAGAGGGCTGGAGCACCTCTGCTATGGAGACAGGCTGAGAGGGTTGGGGTTGTTCAGCCTGAGGAAGAGGAGGCACCAGGGAGACATTATAACAGCCTGCCAATATGAAAGGGGCTTATAAAAAGAGGGGGGGACAGGCCTTTTAAGTAGGGCCTGTAGTGGTAGGACAAGGGATAACGGCTTTAACTAAGAGGTTAAATTTAGATTAGATATTAGAACTTCTTTACCATTTTGGTGGTGAGGCACTGGCACAGTTGCCCAGAGCAGCTGTGGGTGCCCCATCCCTGGCAGTGCCCAGGGCCAGGTTGGACGGGGCTGGGAGCAGCCTGGGCTGGTGGGAGTGGTCCCTGTCTGCAGCAGGGGGGTGAAACTAGATGGTCTTTAAGGTGCCTTCCAACCCAATACAATTAAACCCATTCTATGAGTATTTGCCATGCCTAGGAGATGCTGTTGTAACCAAAGAAGAACCTCTTTCGAGTTCTGACTGCATTTAAATTAGAAGAGCGGTGATTGATTGAAATAATAAGACAAGATGTATTGGAATGGTAACTTCTTTATGAAGGCGTGAATGGGAAGTAGGGCCGGAATGCCGTTCTTGTCTTGGTGGGAGAGGCTGAAGGGCAGTCCTTGCCCCCTGCCAGGTGTGACCTGCTGCTTAAGAGCCACACTGGAGCATGACAGGTTTTTAGCAGTGGACTGCATGCTGTTGGATCAGTAGACTTCAATATCTAGCTAGGGCTGGTTGCACATATGAAATGGGATATTTTAATAATGAGGTGAACATGACCTCTGTTCACCTTCCTAGTCTTTAAGTTCCTTCTTTCAGAGGTTCACTGCAGAAATGTTTTGTTTTTCATTTTCTTTCTGTGGATGGAATAGTTCTTTGCTTGTGCTTGGGAAATATAAAATCTTCTGTTTGGCTGTCTTCTGTGCACTACTAATGATCCTGGAAATACAGCAAAATGTCAAGGATATATGTGCTATTCGAAACAAGTGTTTGTCTTCCAGTTTAGGTTCAAGTATGTCATGTCATTCTGCAATTTTGATCTCTTAGTATGTCTTTTCTGAGTTGTATTTCACAAGAATGAAGAATTTTTGACAAACCAAAAGCAAGTGAAATCTTACATATGGCAATACATTAGAAATTATTTTTGCTTGCTTGTGTGTACTGTATCTTTTAACATGGTAGGGTAGACACATATAGCATTGAACCCTAAGGGCTTCTTGGAATTTCATGTGCACTCAAGCCCCTTGCAGAGGTAACTATGAAGTCTATATTCTGTGGACGCACTGTTTGATACTGTGTTAACAGCTAAACGGTGTAGGTGCCACTTGGGCTCTATGCATATGACTGAAGTAAAAGGTCTGAGCCTTTGTGCTTGTGACTGCTCCAGGTCATGCTCAGTGTCCATGCATCGTGTGTCCAGGGGGGGTTGCAAACAGGCATTAATCTCCCACCCTGCAATGCAGCTGGGATGTTGTAATTGTGCTAAATTCAGAGGGACTTCTTAGCAATTCTGGTCACGATGGCTGCAGTGGAGGGATTGCAGAGCCGAGCTATCATTCTTCTTCATTCTTGCTGCTTACCTTGCTACATTCACTTCATCTTCCTTTCACCAATGATTTCAAAGTAGAAACTGGTTCAGACTACATTTTGCTTGATAGTCTTTTGTTCCCTTAATAGTTTCCTTGGCGAGGCAGACATATATTTCTCTAGAAATGAAATTCCAGTATTGTTATTCAAATCCAAACAACTTGATATATCGTCATTTTAAATTTTTGGCTCGAGTGCCAGGATGCACTGGCACCATGGATGCCGAGGCGCAGGTGTGGTGTGCTGTATGCATGCACTGCAGCTTAGACTGGCTTTCATGAGGAGGTAGGGCTATTTGTGTGAAGTTCCTTGCGGTGACAGTAAAGCAAGAGTTCACAGCCATAGGAGTATCCCTTTGGGGTTTTTACTCCCTATTAGGAGTTATGATTAATGGCTCCTTGTTGTGGAGAATAGGTGTATTGACTTATTCCATCCTTATATATAATGCAGAAGCATTTGATTGACTGGTTTTTTTTTTAGTGGGGTAAGTGTGTACGCTTCAGAGAATGTCAGCTTTAATCTGTTGTGCTTTCTGCTTGACCCAGGCAGGACTGTGGATGGTAATTCTTAAATTGTAAGTGTAACTTCGTTAGTAAAAAAATAAACATTTTTTATTTTTGTCTTGATGTTTAAAAAGATGGAAGTGGCCTGTATAATCTTGTGTCTTAATTCATGCATGTAACTTGGGTAACTGTATGGTACCATAGGAGTTAGTAGGCTCTAGTTACAGAAAAGTAAAATGGTTTTGTCCATCTCTTCCTGTTGATGGCGTATTTACTTTTGCCAAGCAAATAATTGGGGGGGGGATTTCCCTCTCCATACAGTATAGTCGGTTCTTGTGTCGATCTCCTTCATTTAGAGCCCTAAAGAGGGAGGTGTTTGTGCAGGGGTCGGGCTGGGATTGGACGTGAGCAAACTGGTTCCCTTTGAGTAAGGTAAAACCTACGTTCAGCTTTCAGGTTTGATTTTATTTTAAGCTTTTAATGGAGTCCACCACTTCTTGAGTGCTTGAGGTTGCCATGTGTTGAGAGAATGTCTTTGTCTTGCAGAAAAGGGGAAAACTAACTTTTTTTTTTTTTAGTTTGACCAAGGCTGTAATGGTGGGGTTAGTGCAAAGTTACAGCTAACCCGAATGCGCGCGCTGCCCTGGGCGCTGGTCTCTGGGGTTGTGGCTGTGTCCGTACCGCTGGCGGCAGCGGGGAGGGTGAGTACTGCACAACGATAATCCCAGCGCAAGAACTTGTTCTCCGAGAACTTTTTCCCAGACAGCTTGGGATGAAAACTTTCAAGGCGGTCATCAGAGGCTCTCCTGAGACTGCCGGGTAACTCAGTAGCTACTCCTGGCTTGTGTTTCAAAGAAAACCCTCTGAGGCAGTTTTATTACCCTTTTAGGTATGTGAGACTTTTTAGGTACAAGCAAGAGCTGGTCACCTTTGACTTCGTTCTAGTGACGTGATGAGACATGGTGGCCAGTGCTGGGCCCCTGTGGGGGGCTCGTCTGCCGCAGGTGGGAGTGTGCCTCGGCATGCTCGCTCGGGATCCATCACAGGGTTACGGGCATGTGGCTGTGAGCTCCGATACCCGGAGAGGAGGAGGAGGCAGGGAGACTAATTGCTGCTCCGTCTTTGCCAGTGTTATGCCCTGTAAGTTGCCTGGTCTTTGCTGCTTTAAAAAAAAAAATAATAATAAAAAAATATATATAGTTCGATTTGAATCTGGATTCTGTTAAGCAGCATGGGTTGCTTTTAATCCTGAAGAGGTGATTGCCATGCTGAGATCTCTTCATAGCAGTATGATTAAAGGGCGTTTTGGTTGTGCACAAGTGGTCAAGCAGTACAGCCGTCTGTCTTTTATTAACTTGGGTAACAGATGAAATCTCATGCGAACATGAAACAATTCATAATTATGAGCGGTACTCTACAGTGAAGTCCCCCAGCGCTCTGCCTTTCCCCCTTCCACTCGTGCACACGCCTAGGGCAGAAATACCGTCCTCGGATGGGGGGCTTGGGTTGTGTGTGGGAAGTCGGACAGCCTGAGCGTGTGTGAACGCACGCTTACCTGGGCTGTTTGTGCTGAAATCTGATTTAGGCAGGAGGTTGTCCAGGAGGCTAACTGAGAGGTAGCGACCTTCCGTGGAGCTCACGCCTTAAAGGAAACCAAGAACCCTTATAAAAAGAGAAAAAAAAGTCACAGCTCTCTTTTCACCTTCTCTGCTCTCTTTCTCAATATAGTGACAACTTTAAGATACAAATTTTTGTCTTAAGAACTTATCACTGAGAAGCTGGTGCTCTTATTAGTGCTCAAAATTAGGTATCAGGCCTTGGTCTCGTAGGGTTTTATGTGCTGCTTAGTGACTTTCTCCACCTGCTTTTTTTTCAACCATCTTACGACTTCCTGCAGCACTTAACCTCCATCCAGGTGTATCTGGTAAGAGTAGCCCCTAACTGGGAGGCTGAGGGTTGTCTGTCCTCTTGCCTGCTCCCTCTGAAAGCAAGAAAGTGTTATTTTTTATATATATATAAAGTTATTGCAGAGCTGCATAACTTTTATTCAGGAAGGTGCTTTGCAGCACTGAGCTTCACTTCTGTAATGTGATACATCACCAGAACTTGCTGACATAAGTCACAATCTTCACCTTCACCAATAAAAACCTATTTCCTTGACCTTACTTATCTATGTGCACTATTAGAAGCTTGTTTGATTTACTCTAGGGGATGGAAGACTGCTAGGAAATCAGGCACCGATCTGGTTTGTGTGCCGAGTCGTGCATAGTCTGAGTCTTGTGACTCAGATCTTTACTCATGTGAGACTGTCAATGTTTTAAGTAACTTCTTGCTATGTGAACATCTTCAAAAAGTAGGTGCTTCCCAGATTTTTAAGAAATGATCAGAAGTGATTTTTTTCTTTTTTTTTTTCTAAACATGGTATGGTGTGACCCTCTTAAGCTGTTTCATGAGTCATCTTGCTGTTTGTGAAGGAAATCATTAAACCTCTTAAAACTAGATGAAGAGTCCCTTTTAGATAATGTTATTCAGTTAGTGATGTCCTTTGCTTATGATAACCTGTGTAATGAACCTTGATATTACCAACACATTTAACTAACTTGAAGGTCACCAGAGCTGTATTTGATGTTGGCGTTTGTCCAAGTTCGTCCTTCTGTCAGTCTTCATGTGTTACCTTAAGGTGTGCTCTTGTATTCTGGCTAAACAAATAGCAGCTTGCTGTTGTCAATAATAAATCTTAAGGAAAACGGGTGTGATATGCTTTGTAATTTTGGGGGTGAATCTGGCCATGGCCAGTAACCACAGCTGGAGGGGAGGTTCCTTGTCAGGTTCTCTGAGGAACAGTTGTGAACTGTAACCAGCTTAATGCTAAAACCACCTTGAACCAAGCCCTTGAAGGATACTTCTGGACTGGTGGGTTTGTAATTTAATTTAGAATCTAGAAAACATTATAAAATACTTCCCTCCTGTTTGGATAGATTTGCTTGCCATGCTGAGTGCAAAACGTGCGAGTCTGTGGCTTTCCTTTTAAAACTGTTTTATGAAAGGAACTAAAAAGACATTTAAAGACTAATAGCCTATTTGTAAGTCATGGTGCTCCTTGGTAGCTGAAATGCCAACAAAAGGTCTCAAATCTGTCACCTGCTCAACTAAGCACAGGTTTTTTACTTTACTCCTCGTGCTCAGCTGAATAGATGTTCCTGCTGGTGGGGAGTTAACTGGGCAAAATTCTCATTCGGGCAGAAGTGATTGCTAGTAGCGATCTCCTAATTATTATAGATCTGCGCCTTTCCCAAATAATGGGATTCTTTCAAGAAGTCTGTCTTAATAATTGATGTCCAATGTATTATGCTATCTTCACCAATTAAAATCCTTTATTTTAAGTAAGGGAAAGTAACTTTTTTCAAGTGTGCTGCCTGTGGCTTTCTGCCAACTTACCAGATAGTGATTTTAGTTGAATTTGAATTCTTTATCAGCAACAAAGCTTTTTTTTTTTCCTTTTTTTTTTTTTTTCCCCCCCTCTTTAACTTAAGCAGGTTGCATCTGTTTCCAAAGAGTCATGATGATGTAGGGTAGCTTGATCTCCACATGCTAGGTAGATCCCTGGGAGATGGAAAAACTTAAATCTCTAATTAGAAGCTTGGCTTATTTGAAATAGAAAGCTATGTTGTAATAAGTAGTAATGCCTGGGATGCAGTGATAATAGCCAAAATAAACTTCAGTGCCTTGAGGATTGTGAAGCTTGTGATGCTGTCAAAGCAGATAAGTTGTTCTCTTCTCTCTTGGCTAATTTTGTATTTAATATAAAGTGTGGAGGTACTATTGCTTTCCCCAATACACTTGAGAAATGTAGTGAACATTGAGTGGTTGAACACATTAGCTGCAGCTTTGCAGTTTGAGACCCTCTATATGATAATTGTTCTTTGAATTGAAAATCTCCTTTTAAAGTTGATAAATTCCATTGGCATTTTCTGGACACAGATGAGTGAATTGAGCTTAAGTATCTTTGGAAGGATGAGAGTTCCTGGCTCCTAGGCCAGACAGTCCATCTGAAAAACAGCATCCTTTTCTCAAACTGGGAAAGACCTGTTGTCAGTGTGGGCTGAGATCCTGGTTAGCACTGGGCAGGGAGACCTCGTGGAGTGGTCTTGAAACCTGCACAAGAGAAGGAGGTGAGATACAAGAGGATTAAATCTAGAAGAATCACTTGGATGTACCTTAGAAATTCTGATCCCAGTACAGGATTATCAAAGTAGATGCAAAATTGAAGAGTTTTGCTGACTCTACTAAAATAAATAGTTCAGCTCACTTACTCAGGCATGCAAAGTAAGGGATAGCAGCTCCAAGGTCACTCCAAATGCATGTGTCTTGTTCTTATGCTACTTGCATGCTAGCAGAGGGAAGCTAAATGGCCATCAGGGCTTCTATTTGAGATGCGATTTATCACATTATCCAGCACTGGTTTTAACCTTCCAGGTATGGGTTTAGTCCATACAAAGCATATGAACACCCCTGCACAGCCAGACAAGATGTCTTATGCTTGAGGACTTGGTGAGTGCTAGCTTGTGGTCTTGGTGACTGTAAACAAGAGAAAAGTCCCCCTTTCCAGGTCAGCATGTGCTTGGGTTTAGTTTGCTGCTTCATCTTTACTAGGTCTTCTGAGGCTGTTCTTTAGTATGCTTATAAGGAGGGTATTCTGTCTGTTTGATGCAGTTCTAGTAATCATTTGACTGCTAATCAAGTCCTATAATTTTGTTTATAATATTCTTGTAGGAATGGGGTGGAGTTGGCAAGCAAGCTGGCTTTGGTGGTGCGGATCCCCCGCCATCCGTGTGTCTGTGTTTTGACAAGAGAGAGGGGTTAGGTACTTGCTTGTATAGCAATTGAACATCTTTGGCATATGTATATGTAGCAGAAGTATGTTATTCAGAAATTCTTCAGTATGTCAAAAAACCCAACACAAAAACCAGACACACACCCACACCCCCCCAAATATCATGTACCCAAATAGTGCAGGTAGAAGGCTAAATTTTGTATCTGCTTAATTTATGATCTCTCCTGTGACTGTGATACTTGGACAGTAAGTGACTTTATTCTGGTTTTGCATTTTTCTTTCTACTGGCCAGTTCAGCTCTCTGGAAGGTGAAGCCGTTTCTGTAAACACCTGTGCTTTTGAGGTACATTTTTCCTCATTCAAGAGGAGAGCTTATTTTTCACGTTGGGTTGTAGCTGGAAAGCAGTGTTTCTGGGAGGCTTGCTCTGTGCTCACTCTGCTTTACTCTTCTAAAAGCACTACATTTCTAAAAGAAATTTAACTTTCTGCATTTGCTTAGGTTTCCTCAGCTCCTGGGAGTTTATATTTGGGGTCCATCTGTTATCTTGGCCTCACATGACAGTTTTATGTGGGGTTGCTTCTTTTCACTTCCTTCACGTGGATGTGAGTTGTTTAGATTTCTTTTCAAACTTAACACCGATATCTAATTCTTTGATGTTGTACAACCCACAGAGCTGCAGATATTTTTATTTGCATGTGACCAGTAATCCACTGTTAAGCATCAAAGTCAGTGTTGAAGACTTTCTATGGGTAGAACAGGATTATGAACATCAAAAGGTAGCTATGCGGCACAAATTTACTGACTATTAATTGTGTTGTTCCTGTGTACGGTAGTGCTTTTGGATCTGCGCCTTTAGGAACGCTGGGAAAAGGGCTGTTGCTGAGGTGGCTGCGTTATCTTCTCCGCTTTGACAATGTCATTCTTCTTAATGTAGACTTTGAGTAGAATTAATACATCACTGTGCTAAGAAGGCACACTGAAAAACCTACCTGTGCTCCCTGACTTGGCTTGATAGCAAGAAAAAAAAATCACGTTTCCCTGCATAAAAGTAATGTGGGCAAGAACTTAAACTTTAGAAAACTTCCTTTCCATTTGCTGGATTGTTTTTCTTCAAACAAACCAAAACCCCAACCCGAACACCACCAAACCGAACAAAACCCCCACCCGATTCCAGTGGATTTCACAACTTTTGCTTTATTTTTATTTTGACCTTTATTTTTTTTTATTTTGACCTTAGTCAACCAAACATGGTGAAAGAGCCGCGGGTATCACTTTGTCCTTGCTCATCCAGCAAAATATTCTGTGGTTGCACAGCTGGAGTGTGTACTGAATATAGCAGAGGTATGACGGAAGGCAGAAATGAGGTATCTCTGCTGAACACCTCCCTCTGCTCCCTACTTTTGGAGAGCATTACTGCTCTGTGCACTTACTGCTAATGCAACCCATCTGCTTGCTGAGGAAGAAGCTCATTCAAGGACTCTGTTGGGTGGCTAAGATGGTGTTGAGAAATGATGGTGTCTTCATCTTTTTACTGCCTCTTAGAGTGAGCTGAGAATGCATCGTTACTCTAATTCTTGATGTTTCTCAGTATGCAGAAGAAAAAGATGTCATTTCCAGCCTGCCTTCGCGTGCCATGAAATGTAGTCTGGCTTGATAAGCAGTGATCACGTAGCTGTCACCAAGTATAGCAGCCACAGGGGGTGGACAGAGACTGACTTTCCTGTCTACTATTTGCAATGGCAGTAATTTTCCTTCCTTGAAAAAATATTTTTTTAAAGCTTTACAAGAAAGAGTGATATGGCACAGCTTGTAGCTGGAGGCAGTTATATGAAAATGAGGCACCGTGAGACAAATACAGATCTGTGGTTTTATTTTTTAAAAAACCCAACCTTCTAATGTAATGCCTCTAGTGTATTTGACTAAGCAATCCATCAGTCCTTGTTTATTTTTTCGTGGTTATGTTACTAATGCATGAAACATCCAAATACAGTTTCACCTTGGCAAGCCTTTAAGTGGTCCTCTTTTATAAACAGGCTTTGGCTACTATACGTTGAGTTTTATTCTGGGTTTGGACTTTAAAGTCACTGCTTTCTTGGAGAACACTTTTCTACAACTGGTATTTATAATGATTTCAGGTACACTGGTATTCTAGTCTATGTTCTTAGGAATGAGGTTTCTTGATATTTTTCTTTAAAGTATTTCTTACCGGATTTAAAAAATATTAAGTAGGCAGACTTTCTTGAAGCTGTTTGCAGTGGTGGGTGACCATGAACCAATGTCCTAGTTCAGAAGCACTTTGCCTACTGTACAGCACTTTGAAGGCATGGTGACCTTAATGAAAAATCACAACTAGGTTATACTGAAGAAGAAATCCTAGCACTGCAGTAGAAAAAGGCATAATAAATTTGCTGTTATTTGGACTTAATGATTAAAAAAACCCCAAAACACCCCTCCCCAAAATTAAAACAAAGCAAAATGAATTGCTGTCTGATCTCCTGTTTATAATTAAGCAAATGGATCAACCAGAAATGCTAATGGGTGTGGCAGTTCTGTGATGGGACTCTCAGTATCTGGTACTGCTGATGAAGCAATGGTGTATTTGTTAAAATTGTTGAGTCCATATTTTGTTTGTTGCTGGAGCTGCTGATAGCGGTAGATTAATGAAGAACCAAGAATGGTATCTGACAACAGGCTTGTTTGATTTACTGCTTTCTGTGCTGTGTTCTCTTTACTGTAATTTTTAAGTGTGTGTGTTGAAGATCCAAGCATCAGGTGGTAAGGGGTAACATCATGACTGCATGTCGGTGTAGCTGGTGGGGGCTTCAGTTTCAGATGCAGTTTTGCCTTTCATGTATCGGGTGTTGGTGAAATTCAAATTTCATGAAAGTAGGTGTAGGAAACCTAGTTATAGTGCTAGTGCTTTTTACTGAAACCATCTGATGCTGGACTTTTGACATTAATGAAAAATGTGTTCTTTATGTAAGAAAGGAAAGAAAATCCTTCCAGAACAGTCAGCCTAAAAAAACATAAGACTTCCCCCTTTTTCCTCTCTTCCCTCCCTCCAAAGAAGGAATTTGGAGAACTTAACCACAAATACCATGAGAAGTGCAATTAAAAGGTGTCTGGGACTAAATGTCTCATCTTGCTTAGAAAAGGTTCACTGATATTTTTAATTCAAAGTCAGAAATTACTGCTGTGTTCCTGTTGGCGGTACTGGGAAGTGTTTCCAGAAGAGGCCCTGAAGATCAGATGGTCTGTCTACAGTTATTTAAGGAGTAGGTTCCCAACCCTGACAGATTCTGGGGGTTGTAGATCGTTCTTGTTTTATATCCACCTCAGTAAAAGCTGAGGGTGTTGGAAAAACTTGCTGAATTTCAGGAGGGATGGGGTCAGCTTGTCTAAAAATGCTTTTATTTTCTGCCCAGCTGGTATGCAGCGAGTTTACCCTTAGTGGCAATCTTCTGTCAACCTGACGTGTAACTGCAGCGTCTCCACATGAATACTTGGGATTAAAAAAACAGTTTAGTACTTAAAAATTGAAAAGGTAGGTTTGGCAAGTAAAAGCATTTAAGACTTCTTTCCCAATTAAGACTTCTTTCCCAAATTAATTTAAAAATCACATACTTAAGTATTGGAGGGGTAAGTTCAGCCCAGAGATCATGGCCGGGTAGCAGGAGGCAGCGGTGAGCGTTGAAGAGCGAGGCGCAGCTTGTGAGAGCGTATTTATGTCTCCATTGTTACAGAAACCTTCGGTGATGGAAAAACGGGTATGGAAGGATTGAGTAAACATGAATTGTGTCCCAGAGCTCTGAAGCATGTGTAGTTCTTGTCCCTTGCTGACATCCATTTGCTTAGCTTGTTTCAGAGTCAGCACTGGGTTTGTGCTGTGCGAGGCCTGGAGCTCCAGGTCCTGGGCCACAGAGAGGCGAGGGAGATGCTGTACCTGCTGCAGGCCATGCAGCTTCTCAGCCAAGAGAGCCTCCAACAGTAGGCTGAATTCACCTGTTCGTGTAGCGTGACCTTTTCTTGGTGGAGATCCTAGCTGAAAGATGGAGTAACGTGCAATTTAGTCAGCTTGAACAGCTTTCCAAATGTGATTACATTATTTTGATAACTGTGCAGAGTTTGGAGCTAGGTGCTAGTTATCTGAAGCTTTTCAGAATCCTTAAGTATGTTTTTTTCCTGTTGTTTTTTTTTTTTTTCCATCCTGCTTGTATGAGAACTGGCAAGCTGAACATAATTTAAAACAAGTAGTATGAGTACTAGAGCAGTTGTCTGGTATATTAATCCCTGCTTTACAACTTCCAGAGCTCTGCTTGTTTTATGAGGATAGGTCATGTGTAAGTGTCTGCCCCCGAAGCACATTGCTTCATGTTTTTATCACATGTTTTATCATATTTCTTCTCTAGGGGGTAATCCTCTTCCCAGCATTCCCAGTTTACCTGTCTCTAAATAATATCTCTGCTCATTTGTTACTTCTGCTAATTGCAATCACATTAACAGAATGTAGCCAAGTATGGCTTCAGGCAAAAAGGAAATTATGTGTATGTATACGCCTATATAAAAAAAAATAAATGGTTAGTAACAGTGACAAGCTAGCAAGCGTAAATTTTAAACTACTTTGCCTAAGTGGATAGAGAAAGCAAGTGCAAGTTTCATCTTCCTGCCCCTTACCACTGTTACTGCTTGGTTTCATTTTGCATTAAGAGCAAATAAAATAAAAGTACTTCTCTAAATGCTTTTGATACAGCAAGGGATGAAGCTGTAAAGACATTAGGTAACTCTTGTTTTCAGCAAACTGATGGCTTTAAATGTCCATGATCGACCAATGTTCTTCCACTTCTGTTTTCCTTTATGCCTTCACTCAAATGCTTAGGACGTGCAAGCAGGCATTCTTGTTATTTCTAGCTGTTACAAGGTGATTGCCTTTTGATATTAAAATTTTGAGCTTGTTTTATAGACTCTGAGTTACTCTAATAAAGATACTGGGCCAGATAATGTTGGTTTGTCAAACCAAATAAAGCAAGGACACTTTGGTCCAATACTTAATTTCTTCTGAAAATATTAGATGTGAGCAAGCTGATGACTGGTTTTAAGTTTTCTATCACATTCTTCATATAATCTTTCTTTTATCTTTTTGAGTTTGTCACACATTGATGCAGTCTGTCAGGTTGATTGTGCTCCTAAAGGTGTCCTGTGTTAATAAAACCCCCGTACTGGAGATCATCACTGTGTAGAAAGTGGATATAGTGGAATAGCTGTAGTGTCCTTGTAAGTGTTTTTACTCATCCCTTTAATTATCCATTATATAGGTGACTTAGTGTGACATTTTGCAGTCATTTTGATGCATGTATTAGCATAATTTTACTGGACATGTACAGTTACTAATAAAAATGCCTCTGTAAAACTGCTGTCAGTAATTGTAGAATAAATGTAGTAGCTTGTATTTGTGTAGCTATTGACTTAGTTTTATTTGGAAGAGATTACGGCTAGTTTACGCCAGTAAACTTGAAATACAGTTTTGATATTGAACGAATGATTCTTTTGTCATCTTCTGTGTGCTCCAGTAGATTATGAATTCGTGCTTTTATGTGCCTTTTTATAGATAAGCTCCCTGTTTCCAGATCATGTGTTTCAGGGCCGTGCAGTGTAACCTGTCTCGCTAAATCAGCTTAACTGTAGTCCTGCTTGCACAACATAGAATGATAATAGATTTCAAATTTAATAATACTAAATGACATAAAGTCCTAGAAACCTTCTAGCCATCACCCCTTGCAAATGGCTTTATTAGACTTGTAATTGATGTTTGAGGTAATTAGTGCATACTGTAGGGTAGGGCATTATCTGAATTTTCTGGATAGATCAACAGGCTGAATGTCAGCTGCGTGAAAGTAGTTACTTGAGGGTTCAGCAGCATCGTAAGGATGGTTTGGAGCATTGCAGTAATGTGGTCTTAAGACAAACAAGAAACGCTTATTTTTTTTTTGCTTGGAGGGGAATTTTAGAAGTAGCATCGTGATTAACTTTTTTGTCACTTACACAGAGAACTGCAGGTGGGGAACTGGAGAGCTGTTTGTTATTAATATGGCAGGCATTTATCTTTGATGTAGAAGTACATGTAGCTGTGCTAGAACCTCCAGATGTTTAAGAATAATCCACTATTAACACTTGCATATGAAATATGTTTAGGCATCTACTTTGTCTTTGAAATTGGGATGGTGTTTGAATAGTTTAGTGCTCACAGAAATGGATAACCGAGGGCTGCTCGACTCTACTAGAGATGGTTTCATATGGAGTAAAATGCTCAAAATGTGGGGATGACCTTACAACTCTACTGTATTTATTTTAAAACTGTGAGTATAACTGCTTTCGGCTTTAAAGGAGCTGAGGCTTATGAAATACATGCTGTAAGTTCAAGTGTGGGTTGTTAGGAGTAAATGCTTCTGTGCAGTTACTTTAACAGTTTGATTCTTAGTGTTCAGTTTCTTTTGTATCAAATTCAGTTGAAGCTCAGCATCAGGCAGGGTTAAGCTTTGCAAAGACTTCAAAAATGTGTTAACTTCAAGCACAAAAGTAGTTAATGAAGCCGGTGGGACTGCTGCTAGCAAGGCACGTGAGGATTCTGCTGCATTAGGATGTGTTTCTAGGGATAACCATATACGCTGGTGCTGTCACTGTTCATCTGGGCACCTGACTGTTTATAAGACGACATCTCTGCACCGTTACTCTCCTTCCTATGTAGAGTATTCAGCATACGTGAGTCACCCAAAAGTATGCACTCTAGGACTGAAGGGCAGGGAAAAAAAAAAAATAATGTAAAGAGCTTCCAGCATCTCCATTGTGTTCCAGATGAACCTCTTTCTGGCCTCTGGCTGAAACTTCGTAGCTGTGGAGAGAAGCCAGTCTGTGGCCAGGAGGGAAGCCAAAGCCAGCTGTCAAGAGGAGAAGCTGGCAGCTGGGTGAAGTGTTTTAAAATAATTGTGTGTGGAGCATTCAGTAAAAGCTCTCCCAGATTTTCCTAGCCATACTTGTCATTTCAGGACATCACTGACTCAAAGAAAAGAGAAAAAAAAATGCAATATAGTCATATAGGAAGCTGGGAAACCCAGCCACCTTCCAAAGTACAGGGTGAGGACTGAGGCTGAGTATGGTGTAAAAGGAGGGTAGAGAAGTGCTGTTGCCTAGAGGGGATAGTCTTAGTCAAATCTCACAATATTTAGTACTTGAACTCCCACCTGCTAGTCATGGTTTAGAATTCCAGCTTTTATTTAGAGATGATATTTTTAAGCTGCCTTTTTTGATATATTTTGCTATGGCACAACTAACTTTTAATGCTCTATGGGAAAAATGTTTGGCTTGCAGCAGAGTGCCAGAAGTGATAGACTGGTCCATATTTTTATTTGCAAAGGAGAATATTTTACTGAAGTCTTTGCCAAAAACCTGACACATTAAGGGCAGGAGTGTGAGGAAAGGGGCTATATATAGGGGGATATATAAATATAAATATATATATAAAGGGGCAGTATAATCAATTCATGGAGAAGCTACTCACTGCAAACTTCAGGTTTAAACAGTGCTTTTTAAACATAGGTTCAATATATACAAAGCTTTGTGGTTAGTGTAGGTTTTAATAAATCAGTAAATCCTTACTAGCAGCACAAGCAACAACAGCATTTACAACTGAAATGCAAATAAGTCCTTAATGTGACAACATTGAATTTTCATTTTTACTTGCCAAGATAAAATTCTATTAAGTAGTCTGCTGCTGTTCTTTATCAGATGCAAATGTTTAGTTTGCTCTTTTCCTCCTGCCTCTTTCCTTGTGCCCCTTTCCCCCCTCCCCTCCCTGGAGTATAAAGCACACATTAAAAACTTAGTAGGCTTTGGAGCAGACCTGGAGTGCCCCGGATCCCCAAGCAGTTTATAAACTAAGCATTATCCAGGTTAAATCAGTCAATGTTTCTCATCACTTCCAGATGCAATGTGGTGACGAGCTACTTGTGTTATGTCACCAGTATGACCCATTTCTAATGTTCCATTTAGCTTCCAAACAAGACTCAGGGCACCGGTTTAAAATTATTTAAAATTATCTTATTTAAACGTGTGCAGAACTAAGTAAATGCTTCTCATAAAGTGAGAATAATTAAACTGATGTAACTTTGATTCAAGGAAAACCAGGGCAATTTAAATTGATACTATTGTTAATAGTGAACTGAGCGTGACTCTTTGGGCATTAGTATTGTAATGACACTTTGAAGTGTACGTGTATGTGCGTACATAGATACACAGCTCTTTAATCACAGAGTTATGTCTAAATGAAGTGTGACTGATCATGTTTGTTCAAGATGGGCTCAGTGTCTGAAGGCTGCTTCCTTTGCTTCACCAGAAAGCTCGCTTGTGCTCGTACAGCCGTGTGTGTGCAGTGCGAGGGTTGAGCCCTTCCTATGTGCTTAAGTTTCAAATAAATGAACGCTGGCGGAGCCCTGTGATGGTGGGATGGCCGGGAGCCTGCCTGGTAGCTGATCTACTGGGTGATCTATTTAACCTTCTGTTTTCCAAGAGCTTAAGGGGTATTTTTTTTGGTTTGTCTTTTTGGAAGCGGGAGAATGGAGAACCTGAACAGAGGGGAAAACTACAAGCCACGTTGGCAAGCTTTCGGAAGCGATTGCTTCCCTACGTCACCCTTAATTCCCATTTTTAAGCTTGCAGATGAGCTGTGTCAGCTTTTCAGTTGTCCTCATGTAAGCAACGGCTTTGGGTGCATTTGTAATCTTAACCTGTCCAAAGCCTAGGAAATATTAGGAAGAGCCTTCCGAGTTGTGGGCTACGTGACCCGTGGCTGCCGGACCCTGGCAGGACCGTGGGATGCTTGGCCGTGCCTCTGCAGTAGGGCTGTGGTTCACTTGTGTGCTACCTTCTAGTCTCTTCCCCAGTAAGTGCATGTAGGGGGGTGCTTACTGAAATAGTAAAAAAAACCCAACCAACCCAAACCAGCCTCTCAGCATGAAGTTCTGTTTAGTCTTTAAACCCTGGCATAGGTTGTTTTTATTTATAAGCAATCCTTGCTAATACTGAATTAGCAGTGCTGTCTCCTGACATAATTTATTCAACTATTTCATAGTAAATACTATGTAATACATAGTAAATACATAGTAAATTCCCAACAGATGCAAGCTTCTTGTTAAACCAAGCAAAATGAGCTTTACAATATGGATTTTTAAGGTGGTGTTGAGGAGGGAAGAAATTATTTTTGAGCTTTAAATGACTGCTATTTTTCTATATTCCTTGTGTAATTATAGCCTAACTTCTTGTATGAACTAGGATCTGGTTTATAAACTTAAAATTGGATGCATTTGGAAACAATTTAAATTTTCTTAATAGAATCCAATTTTATTAATACAGGTATAGTTTAAATGGCTACTGGAGACAATGGCACTTGAAATAACAGTAGGTGCTGTGACTACTTTGGCTGTTCACAGTAGGAAAAAATGCCCTCGCTGAGACATTGTGTATGAACAAATGGAAAAGCGCTGGATGCAGAATGTGCTCATATCCCTTGCAGTCCCGATCCTGTGTTTTATTCTTTTAGGCAGTGGTTTTCCTCATTTAGGTAGGAGCACATCACCATAGGAACAGAGTGCCTTTGGAATATTTTTCTGAAAGGAAGAGACATTTTACAGCAATTTCTTTTCTGCCTTAGTGTGTGGGAGAAACACCTTGACTTGTTTGCGTTTCCTTGTACATGAATAAATGTCTGTGTGGCAGGAGGCGTGCAAAAAATAATTTGGGAGACAGCTAAAGATGGGAGTTTACTGTTAATTTCTAAAAGCCGCTGGTTTGGCAGCTCCCCTATTCTTTTCAGGTGAATTGTGTCTCAGCTCAGTTGGTTTGAGAACCACCCGCTGTGTTCACTGGGTGCAGTTTTTGGGTGACACTCAGTGGCTGCGGTGCAGCCGCTGTGTGTGAGCATGCCTCCGGCAGCGCGGTGTGGGGTTTAACGCGCCTCTCCTGTTAGCACCTCTCCCGAGCACCGACCGCAGTTTACTGTAAGAGAACGAAAGTTACAACTGCAGACCTCCTGAACTCGCCTAAGCAATGAGCATGCCTACGCAAATCCCCCCATGCGGTTTGGGTGATGCTGGGTATTTTGTTTGCTCTCAGTCAAATCAGGGGTGTCCCCTCTGCCCTGTGTGCTGGTACTGGGTGCTGAGGGAGCCCCAGGCTACAAAATGAAGTGCAGTGAGTGCTCGCACAGTACTCTTAAGAATACAAGCTGTTGAGAACAACCACGATTAGTTCTTTGTTCAGGTGCCGCTTCTGAGTGCGCTCTAGGAAGAGGTGTGCAGCGTCGCTGCCTCTTCGGCACGCAGATCTAGAACCGCAGCTTCATGTCGGTTGTGACTGATCTGTTGGATTTACAAGCAGGGGATCACGGATGGGTTTTGTATGCCTGAGAGTTTTGAGTTTTGATGTCCTAGATAGGTAAGAACAACTGTATCTAGCAATGATGTATATGTTTTGAATGATTAGATCCTCTCTCCTTCAATGCTACTTCCAAAAAGTCTGAGTTTCTTGGTGACGTAGGAAATGAAATGTGTGCAGGATTGTGGTTATGGGACTCATGGAAAACTATATGTGTATACTTGTTTGGCACAAAAAAAAAAAAAGAATATTTTTAGCATCCTGTTTTAACTTACATTTAGACATTGGCTCAGGGTTCACCTTCCCTCTCCCTCGTGCCTTTCCTCACGCGCTCATGGGATGACCAGAAGAGAGCGTGCCAGTGAACTAGCTGTCTCAGAGTAGGCTTCTGCTTAAAAGTCCAATTCTAAAAATCCTGCCTGTACTTGAGCCTATCTGTTGAAGCATGGGACTTTGTATCTTCATTCTCCTTAAAACCAGAGGAATATTTAACTTGCTTCATCCCCTTTGTGGAATCTTCATTTGCCAGCTGGTGCCAGCTTACTGCTGTGCCAGGTCACTTTGCAATTCTCTGCAGATGAGGCATGAAACAGTCCGTTCCCTTTACCATATTCTTTTTTGAAAGGCTTGCCTGTATCTAGCAGTATCCACCAACTTTGTGCCTCTAGCTCAGCCCTTATACTACTTGTCCAGATAGTTTGGTTTGGTCTGTAAATATCTGTGTCAGCCTGAAGGGTATGTGGCTCTGCAACAGTGCTCTTCGAGAATGGAAACGAGGTGAGAAAAATTGCGAGACTGGCAATAATATATAAAATGACCACCCTTAATTGAAAACTCTTCCCTGGGGAGGGTAATATACTCCCTGTGAGCAGGCACTTGTCTGCATTAATACCTGGGAGGAACATTAGCAATTAAGCAGTCCCACTTATTAAAAATGTTAGCTTGATTTTCTTAATACCTAGATAGAATTTTTGCTACAGCAGACTGGCCAGAATGCCTGTGCGGAGGCTGGGAGGATATATCATGGCTAGAGCAGCTCCGAGCTGGATTAACTTCAAACCTCTAAAAATAGCTTGCAAGCCATCAAAAGCGAAAATGCTTTTTCCTCTAGTGAATCATGTATTCTGAAGGGAGGGCATATGAAAATTAATCTGTACTGCCTTCTCTGGAGTCTTGCAGAGAACTGGCTAAACAATAGAGCACAATGCTACTGTACACTTTGAATAGGTGGAATTTCTGCAGCAGTATTACAGCATAATACACAGCAAATGAGGTTTCAAATCTGATTATATTAAAATGAAATACTACAAGAAATTCTCCTGCTTCTAAACAGTTTTTTTTTTTTCCCCCTAGGCTTCTAAGGTTGCATTTGAGACAGTTATGTCCTAATATTTCATCATTTGGATGGTTATGAATAGCTTCAATTTATCTTTTTTTTTTTTCTTTTTCTTTTTCTGCAATCCTTCTATTACACTTCAGCATTTCTAATAATGCCTTTTGCAGAGCTGGCCAAGAGTGATCTCTGCTATTGCTGAGGTGAAGTTCCATACCTTCTGGAGCCGAGCAGGCTGTTCCCGGTCTGGCCTCCCTGGTGTGCAGCAGGAGGGGCTCTGAGCTTTCTCACATGCAGCTTGAGGATGCTTTTCTCCTTTTATTCTGAAGTGGTAAAGCAAGACTAACTTGGCTGCGTTTGACAGCTTTTCAGCAGTACTTCTGTTGATGCTTATCTGTGGAAATACAAACATTAGCTCTTTTTAAGCAGTGTTATGCTTTGTGATTTTGCCAGGAAAGTAGTAATGGTGTGGAAGTAGTTTGCAAAGGTAGTCTGCCCTAACGTTGTTTACAGCTGCCTGGTACAGGCTGCCCTAACATTGTTTTATTAGGTTATAGTATTTGTGGATGCGATTAGCAATTTACACTTTAGAGTTCTTGCTTTTACTTACAAAAGCTATGGAGATATAAATTGAGAGTTAACTGTGCTATCAAAAATCAGACATGCAACTGCAGTCTGGATGCTGCTGCTTTGCTGGCTTGAAGGACCAGATCTTACTTGTCAGACTGGAAGCAGTGGAATTGCTGTCGAAGACTGCATTTAGTAACATGATGAACAGAGAGGTGTTTGAGAGCACATAAAGCACATATAGCATTTACAGGAAGCGTAGTTAATCTTATGGGCAGAATTAAACTGGGTATTCCCACCTGTATGTAATGTATAAGGTCCTGATCTGTAGAGATGCAGTTTGTAGCAGTTCAGCCGCTATCCATCTCAGCAATGATGTGAAAATATGCATTGGCTGCGCATTTCAAAATAAAACAATCGTTACTGTTAGTGGGTTGGAAAGTCCTTGTTCTTTCTGTGCCGGTTAAGAACCTAATTACTCTAGAGCAGATCCTTTCACAGCTGCTAGCAGTGAGCAAACTGGAATACCATTATGAAGAAGGGACTACTTGTAAACATGAATTTTCAGTTAACGGGGCTTGGAGCAGCTAGTGGATAGTGCTATTAAAACACTCTGATGCCTGCTGGAAGAAATAGTTGCTGTAAGTCACTGCGAACTTGAGCTGCTCCTTCAGTTATGTGTTTGGGATAGAGTGACTATGGAAAGAAGAAGGCTTCTATACAGAAAGTATCTGTCCTGAAACATCCTTTAGAAGTGGACGCTGTTTTGCCATGCTTATTTTTGACTTTTTGTACCTATGAAGAGCAAAAATTATAATAATAAAAATAATTTTATTAAGAATTGTTACAGCAACTTTCTTAAGCAAAGAACTTTAAGCACTGGTCAGAACCACTCTGCATTTCCACTGAAATTTTAGCATAAAGTACTTCAAGTACTTGTGTGTCTCATCTTTAGCACCAAGTTTGATTGTCAGCACCAAGTGAATTGAATTTCTCCTCTGTGCTGTCAAGAGTGATGGGAATGGAAGAGGAATTCTATCTTAACATAAATGGATAGATATGTTAAGCCAGCAATCTTATTTTCATATTGAATTTAATCCAATAAAACCTTCTGTTACAGTCATGGAGTTTTTTTGGTTAGCTTTTTCAAAGGGTTTGTATTTCTGTCTTCCTTATGTGTTGGTCTCTTCTCTGAAGTTTTAATTTTCTTACTTGAGAGACATTGCAAACAGAAGTGGTGGCTGCTACACTTTGTACCTGTCTGAAGTTGTAAAGCCTCATGAATTAAACAAAGCAAGGTTAAAGGACAACTTGAATTTTTCAGTCCCACTTCGTGGCTGAAATTAATTTGTTTTTAATAAAAATAGGCGTGATGCATTGACATTACTGTGAAGAAACTTGAACTGTTCTTCCCGTTCTTTTAGAGTGTATTTCACTTGTAGGAAGTGTTTAAGTGCTGTAGGTGGTTGCTTGAATAAAGGCATGCAGGGAAATACTGTCTGTATAGCATGTGGGGAGATAGGCCATTGGTCCTGAGTAAAACACAAACAATTGTAGAACTAATAAATACACAAATCTGTGGATATGTGGCTTTTAAATCTTGCATTGAGAAGCTTTACAGGGACTGCTTGGTGCTGTCTCCTTTTTGAGGATATTGATCAACTTGCTATGTTTTGTAGTCTTCCTCCTGTAAGCTTACAAAGCTCAAGTGCCAACTATTTCAAAATGTAGATTCCTCTCCTTTGACTCTCAAAATTCCAAATTCTTAGAACTTAAAAGTCCTTTTTTTTTTTTTTTTTTTTTTGTTTTTTTTAAAAGCCATGAAGACATTTGTTCTTAGATGAAGCAGTGTTTTATGTACTGGTCTTCTGCTAAAGACGGGCCGATGTTCAGTGTTTCATTTCCAAGCTTTATTTTCCAAACAGCTATTTTTATTCTTTTTTAGCAAATACTGCCTCCCCCATTCTCATCTCATTTATCCATTGCCTCTGTTTCCCTAACGCTTCAGCTGAATTGTCCATCTCTGAGGAAATGTGTCAACAGGAATGACATTGGTAACTGCAGCGCGATGATGCTGTCATGTGAGATGCAAGATAACATCAATTCATTGGTAATATTGAACTAACTGTTAGCTCCTGGCTTGGTTTTACTTCTCAGCGTACATGTTGGTGTATACTAGTTACGGTGAGAACCTGTAGACTGAAATGGTTTGTTCTGGAGTGCTGTGTCCAGTGCTGGGCTCCCCAGTTCCAGAGAGACTGGGAGCTACTGGAGAGGAGCCAGCTGAGGGCTACAGAGATGATGAGGGGACCGGAGCATCTCCCTTCTGAGGGAAGGCTGAGAGAGCTGGGACTGTTTAGCCTGGAGAAGACAGAGGGGAGCTTATCCATGCCTACAGATATCTTAAGGACTGGTGTCAGGAGGATGGGGCCAGGCTCTCCAGTGGTGCCCGGTGACAGGGCAAGGGGCAGTGGGCAACAACTGCAGCACAGGCAGTTCCGTCCGAATGTGAGGAAAAATGTCTTTCCCTTGAGGGTGACAGAGCCCTGGCACAGGCTGCCCAGCGAGGCTGTGGGGTCTCCTGCTCTGGGGACATTCAAACCCACCTGAACGTGACTCTGTGCCGCCTGCTCTGGGTGACCCTACTTTAGCAAGGGGTTGGGCTAGATAGTCTCTAGGTGTCCCTTCCAACCCTGACCAGTCTGGGATGCTGTAAAATAGTTAACAAACACTGCCTTCAGTAAAGGTGCTGCAGTCTGGAAGACAAAACCCCCCTATGTCTGTAAAAACACAAAGCAGCAAAGTGTCCTAACAAAATAAGGAGATTAAGAAGTACTCAAATGGTCACCATTTGAGACATGCTACCTGTAGGAAGACATACTAAGCAAGGAAGGGTAGGTCACGCTATTTGTAGATACTGTGAGAAAAAAACTTCACTTTCATCTGGTAACGGATATGGATAGTCAGACAGAAGATGTGGACTTTCCAACATTTGCATATGGTACTTCTCACAATGAACTTATAATTGCAGAGAGCAGAACATTTCATGGCTTGATGTCTTGCAAGGAACGTCATGTTGTTCCTTTAATACTGTTCAACAAGACAACATCGACATGTAGCATAAGATACAAATAAATCATTACCTAAATACCCACTTATGTAAAATACTCTCAGGTAATTCTGAAATAATTTCAAAATGAGACTCATGTTACAAATAAAAGTATTTTTTTTAATGTTTTGGAGGACGATGGCCAGAGAGGGGTTTTGT
>JAVJGJ010000047.1:4342248-4354713 GCA_035590215.1 Microhierax caerulescens | reverse complement strand
CCTGTGCAACCTGCTCTGGGTGAAGCAGCTTTAGCAGGGGTTGGACTGGGTGCTCTCCAGGGGTCCCTTCCAACCCCGACCAGTCTGGGATTATGTAATTACACTTTTATGACAATCGCTCTGTGTTTTAAACAGAAAACATAAGTAATTTATTTGCTTGAGGCTGAGCTCTCAGATACTGCAAATATGACTTTTAGCTGGTTTGAATGTGTGTGTAAGGCTCGGGAAAAGTAAACAAGTTCTGTGGTTCATCTGAATCCTGCAGGACCCTGCACACATCTTCAGCCTTTGGATTCTCAGCTGAGTGGTTGTTCCTTGTTCTTAGCCTACCCTTTTCTTCTTAAACTAGGGGAGGTGTTAAAGGAGGCATCTGTAAAGTATCTGCATGGTCCGTCCGTCAGTTGAAATAGGGCAGCTGCTGACACGGCCAGGTTCGGCACCACGTTTGGAGCTGCTCTGCCTTCGTGAGGAGGGTGGGTGTTACATAGGAAGTAAGCAGAGGGTGGTTATTGCAGCTCGCCATCTTCATTTGACTGGATAAGGTGGCATTTCGTATTTTTGAAGTGTCTGCTGAGCTGCTGGCAAATGTTCCCAGAACATCCTTCTGTGGAGCATCTTTGCTTCTGATCGTGTGTGCATGTACTCAGTTAATGAGAAAGAAACTGCTCTTCGTCAGTCCTTATCAATAAAGTGATAGTGACTTTGGAGGAAGGGGAATAGGAAGGGAACGTAAGTGCAGAACTATTAATGGGGCTATTAAGTAGCATGTAAAAACTGCTACAGGTAGGAGGAAGATAGGTCAGAGTTTTAACTGTAATCGCTGGCTTGTGAGACTTAATTGAACCACTGGTGAAACTGCAATGGCAAGTCCTCAGCCATGGCTTCCCGAGTCATCCTTCTGGGGGCAGCAGCCTGGTGGCAGTGACGGATGGCAGTAAATACAGCTTTATATAATTGGTACTAAATTATACTAGAGTAGTAAATGGTATTATATCATTCATATAATAGTTTGTATAATTAGTAACAATCTGTGTCATTAATATGAATGTCAATATGAAATTCAGTGGGTAAAAAAAATCAATGCTTAATAACACACTGATAATAAACACTGTAAATATAATTCCACAGAATTATCCTTTCGGATTTGGTGGAAGATGTCTGAAGTCTTGACTATGTAAACTCACCACAGACATGTGAGAACTTGGGATTTCTGGCTTTTTTTGGACAGTCTTGTCCTTTAGCCTCACTTGTTTACCTGCCTAAATGTCAACGGTTTGAGGTATTTGTATTTGAACTCTCTTGAGTTAATTATTTGTTCCTGTTTTAATTGTGAGGAATAAAGATGTGTCGAAGTAAAGCCAAATAAAAATCAAACAAAAAACCCCTGCACACTTCAGAGGGCTTTTAAATAAATGCATGCATCTTCACTACCGATCAGTAACAGGATCTCTGTAGTAACTTAGCAAGTATTTATAAAATGTCTCAAATTTAGCAGAAGTTTTAGATGTTTGATTGCAGTATCAAACTGTTGATACTGTATGTACTATTTAATTTGCTGTGTGAGTTTGCCTGAATAATAGTCTTGACTGAAAAATTTTTGAAAAGCGAATTCAACAATGATGCCAAGAATTGCTATTAAACTGTTTGGTAAAAGTTAAGAGCACTAATGAAATGGTCTTTGACATAATTGCAGTTCAGATTCACAGGTAGGCAGTGTCAAGAATATGAAAAACAACTTAATGGAAATTCAAGTTGTTGTTAGACAAGTGGTGAAAGAAATGAATTGAGTCTTCCCAAGGTATTTGAAGGAGGACTTTTAAGAATAAGGCCCATATGAATGCTATATGTAATTCTTAGTTGGCACAGTAAAAATCAAATTAATGAAGGAATCCAGAATATCTTATTTGTTTGTACCAGTTCAAGATACTTCAGTAGAACAGGCTGAAGTAAGAGGCCTCAACTGTAAGGAAGGCTGTGATGTTCCATGAATCCTGAATAAATTGGGAGGGGAATGGTGGGCTGGAGAATGAAGTCTTTAAAAACTACACATTATGATACTGGCTAGCAGAACTACATCTTAGTCTTGAGCTGTTTTGAGTCTCAGAACTAGCAGATCAGGTCCAGTTCCCATACATAAACATAAACAGCATCCTTTTTAAATGTGGGATTGTTTCTGTAGGAATCCTAGGATTCCCCCTTACCCCAAGGTAATGAAATCCTGCAAGAAGAGTGTTCTAGGAAGGAAAACAACCTTCTAGGTTGCCAGTAAGTGAAAATATTTCATAAAAAATATTCTTCCCTTGGAGAATCTCAGTGAGTGTTCCTAATGACTCCCTCGAGCCTCCGTCAGCTGCTATAAGCATTGAAGTGGGATGCAGCAAATTGCAGCAGCTTGTCCAAGAGGGCGGTACGCCAGCAGTAGATCAGGGGATATGTTTTGTTCTGCCCTGTGCCTTCTCCACTTTGCAATTGGTCCTTTCACTTGGTGCTTTCGGAGAGCCATGGCCTCCATGGGACCATGTTGTCTTGGCACAGAGGTGCGCTCCCCTGGCGAGTGCGTGCCCTGCCACGGCTTTTTGACTGTTTCCTTTGGCTCAACGTTGACTTGACCAGTATCTTACTATATAACAGCAGTTCTGTCATACGTTCTTCATGTTAAGCAGACAAGATTTGACTCAGCCTGTTCCTTTTTAGGCTTTTTGGGAGCATGATGTTTTACAGGTAGCAGCAAGATCCTTCTTCTTGTAGATGGTAAGCGAAGTATGTCCCATGCTTTGAAACCAAGAAGCTGAGGAGTTAGTTGTGTCAGCTGCTGATGAAGTTCTGCCAAAGCACGTGTAGAACATGCTTGAGAGACCCAGATTCTAGGCTTTCATAGCATGAAAATTGGACTGTTAAGGCTTTTTGTAGCCAGCATGTGGTCCTTAAAGGAATTTTACCCAATGATGTTTGTTGCTAGAGGTGAAGGATGTGGTTCGGGAGTTTTGGAATGTTTCAGTACTTCAGGTAGGCTGTTTGGGCTGTGGGCTTCACTGGTGCCTTATGGCTTGCTAAATCTCTGTTTAGCTATGATCTGCTAGTTCTCCCATAGGACAGATACCCGTGTTGACGGTGATTGCGCTGATTGTGGTCAGGACTTTTTGTTGAAAATCCTAGCTAAAAACATGTACACACTGTTATAGAAGATCTGATATTTTCATGTATGAATTCAACATAACTATTGCAATAAGGGTGAAAAGAAGGGGAGAGAAAATGGTCTTAGTGTAAGAGAGGATGACACTGGAATGTTGGTTTTGTTGCTTGGTCGGGGTTTTTTTCCCAAGAAACCCTTTTTTGGATACTCTGTGCCTGTGGCATTGGCTGTCACTGCTGGGTACATACTAATCTCTTTCAGTGCAGCATCTTGTATGCTGCGTATGTAGGGTCTGAAGAAACTTCGGTGCTGATGGCTTAAATCTAAGCTTGGTTAACCTGGTAATAATAAATGTCACTTGGAAACATGAAGTGGTATTATCTGGGAGAGAAATAGGCTTCCTGGCCCCATGGCTGAAATCTCTTGTGTTTAGCACTGGGTGGAAAACCTCTTAATCTATAACTTTGTGGCAGTATTCTGTTTTGCTGTGTTCTT
Source organism: Microhierax caerulescens (assembly GCA_035590215.1). Lineage (NCBI taxonomy): Eukaryota > Metazoa > Chordata > Aves > Falconiformes > Falconidae > Microhierax > Microhierax caerulescens. The sequence goes on along the minus strand of JAVJGJ010000047.1, from coordinate 4,351,085 downwards.
AATGTTTTGACCTAGGTGCCATATTCTCCAGTTCATAACTGGAACAAGTTTTCTGTTAAATCATTCCTCAAATACATTTCTTGCCAGGAGGAGATGGCACATTTGGAATAGACAGATGTTAATTCAATATTCTCATGTTTGTATCTCATACATAACTCTTTGCTGCGTGTCTGTCTTGGATGGAACAGTTTTCGAGCACGGATAGTGGATGGCTAACAAAATCACCAAAAGGCCATTCCGTGGCACTTCTGATGTGACACAACAGTTTCAGTTCCTGTTCTTGATGTTAAGCTACCTCGTTGCCTGTCCGAATTATTGTCATTCATAGGACTGTGCCCTTGGAAAAGGACATGGGGATACGGTGATCATTCTCCACCAGATCAGACGCTGCGTTCTCTTTAGAAATACCGATATAACTCTTGTGCTGTGATCTATTTTCTCACAAGTATACTTTCTTCCCGGGTTTTAAAAAGTAGGTGAAAGCATGGATCTTGGATTTAGAAATTAAACATCATTATCTGCTAGAAATTAATTTAATGCCCATTTAAAATAATATCTCTTTATCAGGTTAATTCACTGTATTGATGGAGAAATAAGGAAATGGGGTTTTTTCCACCTTTCTTGAGCAGCAAGAAGTGTGGCTTTGTACAATTTCCCAAGCCAAAAAGTTTCCTGATGAAGTAACAGAACTCTTTGAAACTCTGCTTTGGACTGTAGAGGAATATTTGGCTTTTTTACTTGGTCCTTTTTTAAAATGGACAGTAGAGACTTGGAGTAATTAAAATATATTGTGGAAAAAATGGAATTTTGAAATTTTGAGAATTTTAAAACTTTTTGTTCCGTTTTGCTAGGAAAGCAAAACAATGTTATATACAGAAACTCAAACCCTGAAATGGTACTGCATCTTTTTTTCATCTCTGAAATACAGATTTGCCCAATGTGCCAAGTAGTCTGGTATTATCCTGAGGTGGAGTGCTCCTGAGGCTGGACTGAGGGGCTGTGAAGCTGGACCAGACTCTGTTCTGCATATTTCTAAAAGCTTCCTTTTAACTTTTATCTTTCTGTCATATTGGTTGTTGCTGCTGTCCTGCTGTAAGTCATTGCTGCAGTGACTAAGGTGTGGGAAGTTGTTGCTTCCTATTTATAGCTGTTCTTGTTTAATCCGGTGCTTTCTCAGCATGCAGGGTAGTGACTCCAGGTTTTCTGCGTGTGTTGGGATCAGAATTGCTCCTTGTTAACTTTTTGCAGTCTCATTCGCTGCTTCGTGAGGGTGCCTGCTGCCTGTGGGTACCCACCTGCATTGGGCTTCTGGCCGTATTTCTCCTTCTAGTGCTACCAGCAATGCCGTGTCTCTGCAATATGTACCAGAAATACTTCGCTTCAAGTATTGAAAAGCTGTTAAGGGGGAAAAAAAAAAAAGTTGAGTCGATTTGTGAGTTTCCAGAATAAAACTGCTGTCTTCGTGCTTATGCTTTTGGGGACCGTTTGTTCTCTTTCTGCGGGGTACTGGATCAGTGCTAATGTAACCCAGTGGAGTGTAATGACAGACCACATGGATCCTTATGAGATTCATGAACAGAATCTCTTTAGGAAATGACCGAGGGCAGCTCTTGCGGGGTGCCGTTGTGCATCTCATTGGCAGTATACTGGGCAGTGGTCTGGCTGAGGAGGAAAAAATCCAGATTCCCAGTCGCTTCTTTGGATGAAGCAAATTTGTAATGCCAGGCAGAGCAAGGTGACCCCTTTGAATAAATCTGCAGTGCTCCCCCAGAGCCGGGAGGGCTGGCCGCCTGGGGCTGGTGGCGCTTTGATGCTTTGGTACCCAGTTGGGACCTCTGTTTAGCTGAGAAGTGTCGCTTGAATGCTAAATGGGGAGATGATGATATTATTAATCTTCCTGAAAAATTGTTACGCAGTCAGCATGCTATTCTAAATGTCCTGTGGTTATCTGCTTGTTCTTTGTGTAAATTGCTGTTAATTTGAAGGTATGCTGCAGCCAGTGCACCCCCCTGAAGAAAGGCTCAATCCTTTTTGCCCAAGGGCTATATTAGAAAGATGGGTAACAAGGGTATGAGAACTTGGATGTCTTCACTGTTGCTGTACAAAGATATGAGGTTCTTAGTGTTTCAAAGGGGGAAAAAAAAAACAACCCAAAAAACAGCCAACACCTGTAGAAGCAATGTTTGGTAATAACCCAGTCAGACTGCATAACTGGGATGCAAATCAGAATATACCTTTATAGTAATAAGTGCTAATTGTGTAGATAAGCAATACAAGGCTCGTTTCCTGCCCATGTTATGTCAAATCTGCTCGATAGAAAGGTAATCTCTTCTTAACTGATCAGAATAGCGAATACTTGCTCATAGGACAGCGCTGCTTCTGTAATCTGGAGTGTGAAAAACAAGATGAGAAGTCTTGGTGGGGGTCGATGGTTGCCATAAGCCTTGCCTTACATGTTATGATAATTTTTTGTGGTAGTAATTAATGAACCATTCAAGTTGTGGAGGACATAAATATTATTGACACTGATGTATGTATGAGCTGAATTTTTTAATTGAGTAAATTACCACTGGCTAGGGTAATACAGTTGCATAAATGGGACTTTAATTTTGATCATTCAGTTCGTACTTGAAGAACTGTATAGCTGTTTTTCAGGAACATAAGTTGACTTACTCATTAAAAAACTTCCATGTCAATGCTAACAAGTGGTGTTTGTATACATGTGTTGCACTGACTGGCTTCCCTTTTCACTACAGGCACACAAGTACTGTCTTGCCTTCCAATGTTAGAAGGGAGGGGAAAAGGCAAAAAGGTCACCAGTTGCTGGGGATGTGCTTCCGAGAAGCACCTTGGCAAATGGCAATTAAATGCTTTTGCAGCTTGCTCTGATATTGTGGTCCTGTACGTCCTCTGTCGGGTGAGCAGAACAGGCAACATGTTTTGGCTGTTGGTCAGTCTCCTCTGTTACTGTCTAAGGATTCCCCCTTTCTCTCGTATACCCTGGTGGGAAAACTTGTTTTAGAGTTCTGTGCTGCTGGAGAGACATGAAAAAAAAATAATAGAAATGAATTCTCTGTCTCTCTCTCAAAAAAAAAATAATCTCTTGGCATTTCAAATGAAAATTATTTAAACATTGAGGATAAATGTAAACTGATGTTTTACTTGAAGTGTTCTACGCTGCGATAAATAATTTCTGTACTACTTCATTGCTGGATTTAGTTATGATACTGAGATAAAACAAAGCAGAAAATTGGTCTGCTGTAGAAGTTGAGAGAACGTTATTCATAGTTGCAACAAAACTCTCTGAAGTACTTACGTGAAATACCCACCAACCTTGAATTGTTCTGTATCTAGAGCACTGGAAATGTTGGGTGAATTATGTAGACAGGACACGCAGATTACAGGTGAAAAATCATACACAGGGATGCTAACGGCTTGGTAATAATGACTCGGTGCAGTCTGTTTCAGTAAGAAATTAATCAGCCCGAGGGTGCTGTGTTTTGTTCCTTAAGCACATCAAATGATAGTGGATTAAACCACAAAATGACCAGTGAAAGAGGGTCTTTTTTCTTTTTCTTCTGCACAGCAGATGGATTTGGTTTCCTTACTGTGCTACATGGTGACTTTATCCTAAGGCCTTTTTTTGAGGTTAATGTAGGTGGGTGATTAAACCAGAGGTTTGACTGGTCAGACGTGGAAATGTTTTGTTTGAGACTTCAGGTACAAGTTTGCTGTTTGACTTTCTGGTATGATTTTGTCTGGATATGAGAAATTGCTCTCTGGGTGTATATGCATATACATACCCTGTATGACATTATACTGTTGATCATGTGTGTGGAGGAACAGCGCACGTGCATTGTCAGCCCACGTGTTTTAAGGTACAGCCACCTAGTGAAAGTGTTGGGTGTGAGTGGTCAGATTTGTGGTGGAATTCGTCTGGACCTTATGCTAAGTGGATACAGAAGCATTTAGCTGTTCCAGCAGGAGCAAGAGAGTATCGCTGTTACAGGTTGATGGAAATCAATAGCAGATAAGACCCTACCATGAACAGAACAATTCCTCTAAAGATTTGGAAACAAACTTGCCCTGTGAAGTGTGCTTCTGAAGTGTAGAATAGGAAGAAATAGAATGAAAAATAGAAATGGAGAGAAGTTAGCAAGAAGGTTCACCTCATCAGTGTAACTCCCTAGTTGTAGAGGTCTGGCAGCTGCTAGTGTACACTTGGATGAACTCTTAGTATAAACTTCAGTGTTTTCCAGTGCATCTGGCATTCTTTCAAAGAATCAAGCGTGCTTGAAGGTTGCATCAGATGACACCAGCAAGTAAATCTAGGCGTTTCCACGCGAGATGTGAATTTCTGTAGCTTAAGATAAATCTGACTTCCAAGCTGAGTGTTCTAACAACTTCTTGCTATTTGTGGGTCAGATAAGAAGTTAAACTATTTTTACAATAACTTTGAAAGGGGTGACCTTAGCATTTGTACCGGTTTGAGCCATCTTCCAGTTGACTGATACAGCCCAACATTGAGAAAACTGAAAGTTATTTCTTGTTCAGCTCTTCCACAGGAGGTGGTACGTGCATCTCCTTGGTTTCCTTTCTAGAACTGCCTCTGGTCTGTCATCAGTCATCAGCTATGTGGGGGGAAAAAACAAAAACCAACAAAACAAACCAATATTTCTGTAACAGCATCTCTGGCTGATGTTAGTTGATGCCATTGACTTGAGATTAAAACCAAAATGGTCCGATACGCTTCGGTCTGTGCCAGTTCAACTATAAGACACCAAACGGCAGTGCCCAGCTGTGCAGACTGAAAAGCGTTTCTGTTGGTGCATGTGAGGCCCGTTACTGGGTCAGATGGTTGCTAGGTGCTCATAAGATCTGTGGAACATTAATGCCAATTATTTCCAATGAAAGATCACAAAGGAGTAAACATTTTTGTAGCATGTGTGGAGCAATACTCTTGCTTCCTGTTTGGAGGAGGAAACAATGCTTCCATTTTTTGACTTCACGTGAAACTAGGAATGCTTCTTGCTTGCATTTAGTATCTTGATGAACTCCAGTATCAAGAAAACTAACTTCATTCTTTGAAAATACAAAAGCCTTATAGTGGCAAATGTGCGTAGTTGTTTGGAAAGATTTAACCATGTTAATTTTGCTCCTCTGACCTAGTTGGAGGGCTTTCTCTCCAGTCAAATGAAGACTTCTACTTTGCTTGAAACGGACCTTTTTTTTTTTTTTTTGTGGGTGTTAAGGAAAATATTTTAATTTAACATTTCACCTGTTACTTTTGGCTGGTGAGCCAGATGGGGGCATAGTGGTGCTGTGTTCCTACTGCTTCACCTTATAGGTTTGTAAAATGGAAAATGCCTAGAGTATTTTACAGTCAAAGAAAACTTGAATTTTGTGCTGCCCCGAACGTGTTGTACGTGATTCTTTTACATTGTATTGCAGAGAAGCTCTTCATTCATATGTAAAGTTCCTAGCAGAAAATATTTTACAATAGCTTTGGAGAATGAGACTAAAGGGAACATCTGGCTTGGTGCAACTTGTAAGACATCAAGAATAACTGTATGTGTTGACTTGTCTTTTTCTGTCTGTCCGTCTAAGCAAGCATCCTTGTTGTATTTTATATCAAAACACATTTTTAATAAAAATAATAAAAAAACCCTAGCCCCAAACCCTTTCTGTGCACAGGATAAGAATAGGAAAGATTCATGAAACTTTCTCAGACTTGACATCTTCCTATTGCTTCTGTTGACATCTTGGCTAAAGAGATAGGATAAAAAAACATGGTTATTTTCTTGATACTACTATATAATCTATCTACCAGCTCTGGACCATGTCCTGCACCTCCGTTCCCCAAGAAACCCAGCTGCAAAAGGGACAATAACTGTACTTGCTTTAGGGCTTGGGAAACGCTTTGGTTTGTAGATGATAAATTCTTGATCACGGGAGGTGACTTGTAGAGGAATGGAGGCAGTGGGCTGATTAGCATTGATAATGCGCAGCTGTGGCCTTGCCTCAGTGGCAGTGGGTTGACTGACCTGGATGATGTGCAGCTGGAGCTTGTTCCTGCTAAGTGGTTAAATAGCACCGGGGATGGGGGGAGAGGGGGTCAGGTGGAGCAGGAACAACATGGTCTGGCCTCTGGAGGAGGGAGATACGGCACAGATGGTAGAATGTGACCAATGGTAAAGTCTAGTTGCAGCCTGCTAGTTCTTATGCCGCAACAGCGACTGATGATCTTCATCAACAATATCGCTACTGACTGGTGTAAGTGTTAATGTGAGGTGAAGGAGGATTTTACGCTGCGCAGGATGCAGTATGGTCAGCACTGTGGTGTAAGACGCGGGCTCTCATTTAATGCCATTGGCATGTATGCGGGATGCGCACCCTAGGCATTCCATTGATTGTGAAATTATTAACAAACATTCTGAACATGTCATGTCCGTTACTACAAGCTGCCCAGTTTAGGGGTGACTAAGAGAGATTAATGAGGGCTATCCACTCTATTTTACATCTAATTATTTTTGTCACATAAACAAAACCATTAAGCATGAACCGTTGTGGAAGGATATGCTGTAGGTAATTCGGTTATCGCATTTGTAAAGTATTGGTTGGTGTATTAGAATTAATTCCATAGACCAGTTGCAGTAACTTCCCCAAAGGGATGCGTAACGCTGTTCTGGGGACAGAAGCCCACCAAGGCGTGCTCCTTGTACAAGCTCCCCGTGCAGGCTGCCTGGCTCGCTGCTCTGCTGGAGCTTCTCGTTAGTTCTGGTTGGTATTTGAGCAACAAACTTAGACACAGGCTGTCCACCAGTGCTGCAATACTGGAGGAACTGAGCAGCCTGCCAGGGCAGCCCTCCTGCCCTTCCTTGGACCTTTATCATGAGGCTGAAAGTTTCTTCCCCCTTTGTTCATCTGTTCTCCGACTTCAGGTACGTCAGGAGCGCTCCCTCCTGCTGTGGAGCAGCCGCAGGGCCGCTTCCATCACCGAGCGTGGCAGGGGGCTGCAGGCACGGTGCTGCCAGAACAGGGACTGCCCCTGCTGAGGAGCCGTTTCCAAGTACGCAGCCATACCCCTGGTTTTCAGATAGCACAAGGTTGCAGCCCATCATGAAGACTAGTCCTAAAGCCGCCAAAGCAGCGGCCTTTTGTGTGAAGCCTGTCATAAATGTCCAAAACCCAGGCAATTTTCCTGCTCTATAACTTCCAAAATGCAAATGGAAAATTTGGTTATTGTGTTTCAGTCTGTGACTCATCTTGGGAAACGTTAAGACCTGTAATAAATCCTACTGCAATAAATTGTTCTCATTAGCTTTCTCTGTCGGAGTTTCCTTAGTCTGTGCTGGCAGGTAAATTTTCTTTGCTGATGGGAGAAAAATGTGTAGGGTGTGATTCAGTGAGGTACTTAAGCATCTGCCTTCAACTTCAGCCTCACAGGACACGAGCTGGAAGGAATGCTGCTGGAGCGGCTCTGTGCAGCCCTCACGGTCAGCCTCGTGCGGGGGCCTGGGGGGTCAAGGTCAGGACCCTTCACCCTTCAGATAAGGAGGACTGTAAGGGGGAATGGTGCTTTGCTGCACTTGAATATCAAGTCGATGCTTGAAAAGGAATTACTGTGGGTGATGAGTTTTGGTTTTGTTATCTTCTCTGCAAGTTTGTAAATTCCTGCCTCAAAAAAAATCATTTACTTAAGCGAAAGTTTATTATGAAATGCAGAAATACTTTTGTATTTCACACAAACTGATGGTGGTCTGGCAGTGCTGTCACTTAAATTATTGCTTAAACATTTGCCTACCATTTTTTAATCCCATAAACCTAAACAAAGGTGTTGGTAAGCCGTAGAATTGTGGGGAGGGGAGGCAACTTCCGATGTTCAGATCCCCCCTTTGTTGGGGAAGCCACTTGTTAAAGCTTTAGTTCTTCAGCTTCACCTCTCTCCCTACCACAACAGTGGAACTGAGTAGCTGGTGAGCTGAGCTGCGCTGACCTTGGGTCCTTCTCTGACTTGAAAGGCAGCGTGGCAAGTATTTATACAAATGCTCAACGGAAAATCGTGGGTGATTCTAGGTGATCTTGATTGCATTTAAAATCCCTGTATACAGCAGCAGTGTTGGACTTCTCTAATGGCTCCAGTGTGTAATATGGTCTGTGGCAGCAGTCCCTAGCATCGCTCTTCAAAATATCCGGAGATGATTGCGGCGTGCTGTTCTTCTGTGCTCTTGGCTGATTGCAGCAGTAGCTGGTCACCTGAAGCATGCATTTTCAACTTGGCCACCCCACCTACTGTAAGAAAATCTACAGTCTAGTACTTGCTGTTGGCAACCAGCTAAGGAAATGCTGGATCCTGCACTCACCATTACCCCATTTACATTACCATTACCATTACAACCATTTGGGTTGTAAGGGTTGTCTTTACCCATCGACACACTACTTGGACATAGATCCTCTGCTTAACGTGACTGTAGTTCGGGGAGCACACTTGAACATGTTTCACTGGATTAAAAAAAACCCAAGGCTCACGCCAAAGCTGATGCTTGTCTCCGTGGCTTTCCGGGCACTTGATGCTGTAGCTGAGGCACCAAGGCCAGGACATGCCGCTGCTGACAGAAGCGACACCTCGGTTAAGCCACTGGCCTTGCAGTGTATGTTGCCAGCTTTGCATTATTGATAAGCAAACACTTATCGCAGCAGATACGGGCACCCCGTGCTAGCAGCTGTCATGAATTGATCTGGCTCCTGCAGAGACAGTAAATGTTCCTGGCAGCTGGAATGTGAAGGAATCCTAGGAGGAACATTGTTGATTCTGTGCTTCGGGGGGGGGGGAAACA
>JAVJGJ010000047.1:4326406-4342148 GCA_035590215.1 Microhierax caerulescens | reverse complement strand
GGGGAAACAATGACGGGAACACAGAGAAGGAAAAGATAAAACTGTGATGGGAAACTTCTACAGTGCTCTTAATTTCTCTTTCAGCAGGGGAGTGCTCAATGACTTGCTGTGGCGAGGGCTGTGCCTGGCTGCTGTGGGAAGCCCGTTCCCGCGGGATGTCCCTGCCAGGCCTGCGCGTCAGTGGCTTCAGTTCCTTCATGTGGAAAACCAGACCGCGCCGTGGTAGTCAAACAGCGTGGTTTTCCATTTGTGTTAGCTGAAGGTCAGAGCACAAGAAGGTGTTCTTAAATGTCTTAATATTTTTGGGCAGTAGCTTTTAAGCGAAAGGCCTGCAGGGTTCCCTTTCCTGCGAGAGGAGCCCTTTTTCTTTTAAAGTTCTTTTGTTTGGCCCCTCTGTTGAAGCTTGCTGTGCTGTGTTTGTTTTTCTGTTTTGTTATTTCTGGGGTTTTTTTGTTTGTTTGTTTGTTTTTTTTCTTTGTGTGTGTTTGGTTTTGTTTGTTTGTTTGTGGGTGTTTGGGTTTACTTTTTGTTTTGTGATTTTATTTTTATGTTTATTTTTTTTTAGGATTGAGCAGCTCAAGCAGTCCACCTTCCAGTTAGAGATGCCTTCATCCTTACATAATCCCGAGTGTTACAAAATTGCCTGTCTGTAAGTCGGTCAGAAACAACCTCCCAGGAGCATTCTGCTGACAATTCTTCCATTGCCTTTAATACCAACTTGAGGCTTTAGAAACAAGTTCCAGTGATGTTTGGAGAGGCGCTGCTTTTTCTGACCACAGTCCTGTCTGCAGTAAAAGAGCTAGCATCCCTGTTTGCTTGTTTCCCTCCTGCCCACCCGCACAAATCCTGAGTCTGTGCAAAGTGATGGAAATTGCAATTCTTTAAGATGCAGAGGAGCACAGGCTAAGGTACTGGGGGGAAATGAGCCACTGGAAGAGGGCAAAGAAATTGAAGATTGATCTAACGCTGAGAGGGGCTCGGAGAGCTGCTGCAAAGGGAAGATGCTTGCCTTGTGCAGTGGGAATTGCAGTAGAAGCATTAGGTTTAGGCTGAAGCAGAGGAGCTCAGTTTAAACAGCTCTTGAGAGCAGCGTTTAAGCCCTGGGGCAGTGTTACTCCCTTCTTACAGACCTATTTCAGTAGTGCATAGCGTGTGTTTTAACCTATTCAGATAAAATATAAACCTAGCATCCCTCATTTTGGAAGTGTCTATATATCCTGCCTCTTAGTGCAGTCCTGAACTAAATTGTCTAAAAGTCATAGAATATTCTAAATACAACTTCTGCAGCATGCAGCCTGTGCAAATTGTTTTGCCTATAACAGTTCTATAGTGTTCAAATTGGCAGCTCAGCCAATGTGGATACACTATACATTACTCAGCTGATGTATTAATTTTGCTAATCTTTTTTTATTCATCCTTTTAAGGCTTCAATTCAGCGTTCTCGCTAATTGGCATCCAAAAAAAGACAGTTACTCTAGTTGGCATGTCTGCAGGAGCACATATTATTAATGTTGTTTTTTTTTTTTTTTTTTTTTTTTTTTAATCCTGTGTAATCAAACTGTGATTAATTGATGCAATGCAATGAATGTGTTACGTAAGGCAGTTTCTTTTTGGCAGCTGAAAGTCTCTGGCATTTCTCAACCTCTGCCGAGCCGGTGGTCTTCCTTCTCCGGGAGGAGCAGTGAGGCCAGTGAGGTGGAGGCAGCTGCTGGTTAAAATCAGCACAAGATTTTTTAAACGCACGTTGTCCTGTGCTGGTCGTACGGAAAGGTCTTTAATCCTTCCCTCATCAGTTTCTTACTCTGATCTGCTTCTGCTGTATCTCTTCCATTAATGAGACAGTGACCAGGTAGGGAGTGTTACATGTACTTCAGGTATTAACTATATTGCAGCAACAGTTTTGCAAACTGTGTGGCTCAGTTTCTGTGCTGTTAGAAGTAGTTGTTATTTGACATCGGTAGGTAACGGGTGATGAGGCTTTACATATGAATTTGACAGGAATACTCCCGAGGAACGCAATGAATTCTGCCTTTTGCACCCCGACGGCCACAACAGTTCCTGCTCTGGCTGTAGCCTGGGCTCTGCAAACGCTGGAGCCTGCGGAATATCTCATTGCTGGGATCATTTGCGGTATAAAGTGATACAGGAAACTGTTAGACTGAAGTGTACAAAAGCTCTCCTGTCACAGACAACATTTAAAATCATATATCCCGGCATGGTGGTAAAAGATGTATTTTTGGGTATATATTAAAAATTTATCATGTGTTGGAAATTGTTTTTTTTTTTTTATGTTACGCTGGGAATTCTTTAGGTAAAAGTGCACGAAAGAAAAATTTATCTACCTGTTCAAATTGCCTGAAGATTTGCTACTTAAAAAAAATTTTTAAGAGTCCAGCAGTGCATAGATAGTTTCTTCATAACCCGGAGCTGTACAATGCAGGTGTGAGTCAAATATATTCTATGTTCAGAAGGTAGTTGCTTTAAGATAATTAACTTGCAGAAAGGTATGTAAAGAAGATTATCCTAGTTAGAACAAATTTCTAAGTACTGTGTGGAAAAAAAATCCAATAGACTTGTGCACACACAGTATTTTTGACAGAATTGCGATGTCTCAGGAGTTGATTTTCCTTGTGGAAATACAGGGACCGATACAATCTATAGAACATCGGCACAATGTACAGAAAACGTCATTTGTGTGCCTCTTAGGTGACAGCTCTCGGAAGGCTTTGGGGAGTTTGCAAATGGGAAGTATTTGAAGGAGTTACTGGGGGCAAGAGATGGAACAGTTTCCTCCTGATGTCTATTTAAGAAGTAGTAGGCAACGAGAGAGGAAAAAAAAAATAGATTGCTTTAGAAAATAATACATTTGAGGATAGCTTGTGACTGATCGCAAAGCTCGCTGTCAGAAATTCTGCTGGATTCTCTGAAATAGTTCTAACAACTTTTACTAAATCACATTCCTGGCAGGGAATGTACTTTTTTGACCATAAAGTGAAGCTGTGGTGGTAGGATACAAACCCAGTAGCGGGGCAGTCTAACAGCCAGTCTGTTCGCTTCAGGCTTTCATGGGAGCCCAGCAAAGTGTGTTTTCACCATGGCCCAAACTGGAGCGCAGAAGCGATGGTATGAATACTCCTGGCTGTTCCAGGAGACCTGTAAGCACCGAGCTGCTTCAGCCAGCTGTATTACAGACTGGCTGTACTGCTCAGTGATGCTGGCTTCGAAGCTTTTTGCCTCTTCAGTTCCCGTATCCTGCCGTTACGGTGCTTGGTGGTCTGCCGCGGGCTGCTCCAAGCGCTCGCTTTCACGTGCTGGTGCATTGGCCATGGGTCCATGTTCTTCGTACCACTAGTGCTGGCCCTGGCTGGTGCAGACATCACATCTCTTATGAATTCTCTGCTGCATGAAGCTTGCACTCCCTAAGGATTTTGACTGCGTCTGCATTGGCTCTTCCATTAGAACAATTCTGAGTTTTTGCTAATTAGTCGCACCAGTCTAGAATCTCTCCATACGTTGTTCATCATGATTACCTCTAGTTGTGCATTTCTTTAGGCAGCGTGTGAGTGTTGATATCAATACTGACGGCACTGGCAGCTGCAAAGGAGACCGGTGGCAACCGAAGGGGCTGCTGGCACCTGCCTGGGGCTGGCAGCTCCTGTGGCTCGGCATCCGAACGGAGGGAAGCCGCTTTGTGTGGGAAGAGGAACCGTACGCGTTCGTAAGGTTACAGAAACGTTCTCAAAGCAAACTCCATTTAAACCTTGGGTAATCTGAACAGTTGGAAAGGTTTCGACTTGTATTTACCAGTGAACCGAACTGAAGCTTGTTTTGTAAACAAGCTTTAGGGTGTGGAAGCTGAAAATCCAGTAACCTGAAAACTTCTCTGCGCTTACAAAGCTGTCTTGCATGGTGTATGAGTGGCTGCTAATGGCAGATTAATATTTGTTGAAATGCTGGGAATACAAAGAAACAAAGAAATTCAATCTCACGCTTGTTCCCTCTGTTCATAATTCAGCGTTTTGGTAACGATAATTTTACTAGTAATTTTCCCATCAGCTGTCCTTAATACCGTATGTTGTTCAGGTATTAATGTAACCTTAATAAATGTATATTTAGGCAAATGACAGTTGTTCTTCCTGCCTGCTGGTATCACCACTGTGTAGGTATTGAGGTTATTACATAGTCTTGATTCCAGTTGCATTTTGGCCAACTTTGCCTATAGGTAGCTTGTGGACACTATGGGCTAGGCGCAAAGTAGAATATCACCAACTTGTGGAAAATGGGATGTGAATATTTTTCTTAACTTGTCTGTGTAATGCAGAGGGTCCTTAATGATATTTCTGTACACTTGCTTCTGTTTTCAAGATCACTTCTGTCCTTTAGTTCCAACTCCCTTCGATTTTATTTTTTTTTAAAATAAGTAAATTTAAATAGTAAAAGCTGGTAGACTAAAGAATGATTTGGATTACCTTCTCATTATTTTGCTGCTGCTGCTTACTAGCCTCTGTCTGTCTCAGTTTGCTGCTCTTGCCACTTGCCTAGGAAATAAGTTGTGAAATAGAGAGAGCTGCTTGTTCCAATGTGGTGAGACTAGCACACTGAGATGGAAAAGCTTCATGTAAACTCCCCATGATACACGTTGGTGAATTGAAAAAGGAAAACTAATGGCTGTACTCGAGAGCAAGGGCTCCTGCATGATCTGGGGACTGACAGTGGAGACTTTCCAATGCAGGGATTTGAAGTTAACCCAACGGTGAAGCTGATGGCTGGAAGTGATGGGCTGATAGCTGCTGTTACCACCCGTAACTAGTGGTCCTAGTAGCACCCTGCCCCTGCTGGGAGGATGCTTGGTGAGCGTTGTGCGAGCCTGTGAGCATGCAATGGACTGCAGCAGCCAGGTGTGCTAGGAAGGTGCTGTATGAAGCCGGGACCTTTGAGCTCCTGACTGCACCTGGGCACGGCTGCGCTTAGTTCTGATCTTACCTGTCTGTGCTGTTAACATGGGGAAAGACCTTTGTGATTTTGAACCTGGTGCTGTGTAATTATACCAGTATATTGTAGGTCAATGGAGTGAGAAGACCGCTGGTATACTTGTACGGTTCCGAGTCAGCTCTGTCAGAGGTGCTGAGCCGCCAGCAGCTGCTGCCCCTTCATAACTTTGGTTGTTTTGCATATGTGAAATCACACTCAGTTACACTTCTGAAAACACAAGCATTCAGCAGGGTTTCTGAAAACCTGACCCTAAGTGTTTTCTTCGGCATGACTACAGAGGAGTTGAGTGTGTTATTTCAGTGAAAGCAATTGCAGAGTCACTTAAGTGGCACTTTTACAAGGGTGATGCTAAATCCTTTTAACTAAGATTGGAGCTAGAGGTGGACTTGGAACAAACCCAGGCTCTCACCTTTCCTGAACATGAAAATTTTTGTTTGAATGCTTGGCTTCAGTGTGCTTTCAGCTCATATACAAGAGCGACAGTTGAATGAAGTACTGATTTCTTTCAGAGTAGTTACGGTAAGGAATATTGGCATACTGGCAAACTCGCCTGAAACTATCAAAAATAAGTTATGACCCGATATGTCCTCTCTAAAATAAGCTTCTTTAAGGAAGCTAATGGCAATATATTTGAATACATGCTGAGTTATTTTTCAAGTGGTAATTTTAGCTCTTAGGACCCAGAAGAATAGGTTTCCTTTCTTCATGAAGGAAAAGGCTTTTTTTAACTCTGTGCTGGCAGAAGTGATAGTCCTGTTACACAGAAATTCCTTTATTCCAGCTGGATGTGTCTTGCTCTGTAGAATAACACTGGATTAAAATCTAAAATTATTTAACTACCCTTTTTTACTGAGCTAGATCACTTGAGTAAATAACTCTTTCCATAAGAAGAACAATGTTAATCCAATGTAAACATGCATTTTTGGCAGAGACGAGCAGTGCGTAGTGTCGCAGAGCACATCTGAAGCACATGTGCACCGTGGTGGTGTACACAGAGCTGGGCGGTGTAAGATGTACTGTTTTCTGTGAACTGTTTTCAGAACAGTTATTCAGAGAATACACAGCAAACTCACGTAGGAGTTTATAGATGTGACCCTTGCCATGTCAGCCTTTAGGGAATTGGCTTGGGGCGTGTGTTGGGCAGGAAACCTGTTGCAGTATTCCTCAAGCCTTTTGCGCCAGGTTTCTAGGGGACAGTCGGGAGAATGTTTCACTGCCATTCAAACGGGTGTGGGAGCAATGATACTGGTGAGGAAATGGTCACGATGGTTTGTCAAGAGTGCAAAAATTAGTCTCGGACTAGCGCATTTGAAGAATGAAGTTTAACTGGCTGGCTTCCAGAGGCATTTCAGAATTGCATGGGAGATCATGGATCTGAAATTCCTGTCACTGGAAAAAGTAAACCCAGTGAGAAAGGAGTAGGAATGAGTTTATAAGACAGTATTTGCTATAGTGTTTGAAGGTGTCATTTCTGTAACATACAGGATAATGAGAATGAACAGATTTTTGCTGTCCTTTGACCTCCATTGCTTTGTAAGTTACCACGTACTGCATGACAGAAAGCTTTTTTGCATTGTTATGAAAAGGTGGCGCTTCAATGTAACTTATGTAACTTGCATAAAAATCACTGCTATGGCATGAAGCGTTCAAGCAGAGTTATCCTTATCTCTGCAAATAAATAACCTATATAAAAAAAGAAAAAGAGAAAAAGCACAGTAAACGTAGTCAAGCCAAACAACATGAAAGTGACTGGTGAGTTTCTGGGTAGGTGAGTAGTTTGCATGCTTGAATGAAGTAGTTCATGTAGGGAAAAATAGTTAGATTTCTGCTTGGCAAAAAAAATCAGTTATTAAAAATAAGCAACAGGTTTAGAAACTAGCCTGCTGTGGCTTCCCTGTGCTGATGTGTAGGTTAAAAATGCTCTTAGATTGCACATCCTTTCTGGTTACTAAATAATAACCAACGCTTTACAGTTGAAAAGACTAATAATTTCACTTTTAGTTATCTGTGCCTGTCCATAGAGAAGTCACAGCAGTGCTGTGACACAGAAACACGTACCACAACACCTGCTTTGTGGAACCATTCTCAAAGCTAAATTTTTTGTACAAAATACGTGGCCTGTGGAAATCACGACTGATGCATGAGTAGCCAAATTAAATGTGAACCTGAAGAACTGGGGAATACTAGTTTCCTTGTAGCTCCCATTTGAAAAGGGCAATTGGGTGTATACCCTTCTGTTTCCACATTTTAAGGGCGCTGCTTTTATCCTCCCAGTAATCAGTGCTGCTTTCATGCAGTCTAATTCTGAGAGCATGAAAATGTATTTCTGAGCAGATGTGTTCTGGAGTTTGTGGCTGTCTGCAGTACTGCCATAATGGGGTAAGACCAAAGCGCTACCCGTAATTGTGGACTTAAACAATCGGCTTCTTTTTAATCAGCCCATAACTATTATTAATTGGTATTTATGTAATAGTACAGATTCATCCGTGGATTAACATACCACAAATGACAAAATACCAGGCTGCCTCAGAAGTGAAGCAATTTTTTGTTCTTGTACGTCTGTTTTGGGCACAGGATGGATAAAATCTTATCCCAAGCTACTGAGAACTCGTGCAGGTAGAAAAGCATCCAGACTGAACTCTAGGGTTTTTTTGCAGAGCTATAAATGATGACTTTTTTTTTTTTTATTGTAGCTGTGTTGATTTTCTCATTTTTTTTGAAAACACTCCGGCAGCGTGCTGCAGAGCTGGGATCTCTCTGTACTGAGAAGCTATTTCAGGACTGAGATTTGTACGGGTCCTTCTGAGCTTATGCATTTGTGCTTGTGATAACGGTATTGCAGAGCCAGTCACAGTGAATGTTTTGAAACTTCTAACACTAGTGATAAAATAGCTTTTTCTGGAACCTGTTGAGCCATCCAGAACCCATAATGCTTGGAATAAAGACTTGCAGGCTGAATCAAAAGATGTATGAGAAGGGGAATTGCTTTGGGATTTTAACTTCCCCTCCAAATTCCAGCCCCTGGCTCACCAAAAGAACAGTGCTGGCCAAGTTCGGTTTATTCCTGTATGAAATCTTGACTGTGCTGACCTCAGAAGCATATGCTAGAACTCTGAAGCTATTCACATCTTTCACTTGGTCTTCAAAACAAGAATGGAGGGTCAGATAGGTGTAACTGGGAGGGGAAGTTTGCTTTATAGAGGTGTGTTGGGGGGGGGAAGAATCTCATGACTCCTGCACTATGCAGCAGCTGGATCAGCCATGTGTTTGAGATTTGTCTTCACTGAACCATCACTTGTTTCTTGTCCTTTTTCCTTGCATTACGAATATACCATGTCTGCAGGAACTGTTTACATCTTTCCATTAGGATACGCTGCAGTAGCAATCAGGTGAAAAATTCAGTAGTGGGAAGGTAATGGTATGTAAGGAAGGTAAAGGGATTGGTAAGGGCAGCATTTAAGTGATGGGGCTTTATGCAAGTGTCTTTAGTAACGCTGTCATTTACGTAACATCATTTCATCTATCCTCCAAGTATTAACATATCTCCTTCAGACTTCTTACTTGTGCAGATATATCTGTGTAAAAGCAGTATTGGCCATGTTCTCTCTGGAAACATCTCGAACAATAATTTTTGGTATCTCTTGGAAGTATCCTAGCTGGAAAAGTGTGATTGGTTCTTTCTGTGTTTGTGCGAACTGATGGGATCCTGAGTTGGGATCCAGATCCAGGCAGCTTGTACAGGCTTGCTCTTGACAACGCTCACCTTACAGTAATTTTCACTGAGAAAATACATTCCAGCTCAGTCAGATGTTTTTAGAATGTACGCAGATTTTGTGACTTTATTTAGGAGTTGGAGATCAGAAAGGCAGCAATATGACTTAACCCCTTCCACACGCGCTCCTTGCAGTCCTAGCGTAGCTCTGGACTCGTAGCCACAGTGAAATCTGCAGGCTCCTCTGGCTCCAGCACGTTCTTGGTGTGGTTGGCTTTGCCTCTGAGCGCTCTGTAGTTTGTTAACGTGGCAGCTCAACAGCAGATAGAGGACAAATACAAGGAGGTGTGTAAGAGGGCTGTAATCCATAGCTAGGTATTCATTTGTTCATATTACTGCTTGCATGAACACAAAAATGCATCTTTAAATTCTGCGAATTCCAGTTCAGCACTTAAAATAATACATTTTCTTGACTTTTTGTTTTAAATTAATTCTATAGTATTATGACTACATGACAAACAGTGATGAAAGCAATCCTCTTACTGCCTTCTCTTCAGGATGAAAACAATTAAGCAATGTTATAAATGTTGGAATCTAACTAGATATTGGTATATGTTGAGATTCATTTATGCACATTTAATTGAATGCAGAAATGATCACCAAACATCAATGTAATGACCTGTACTAGCCTTGACGTGGTTGACTAATGAAATTATGCCTTGTCACTAGTGGTATATGTTAATTTTATTATTTGCCTATGAATAAGATTATTCATAAGATCTGAAAGCAGTATCACGCAGTCATCTTTTCATATATTCTTAGCCATTGCATGCAACTCTGTGCATTAACTTACTAGAAACAAACAGAAGCGCTTCTGGTCTTTTATAAGCAGGAACTTTAAATGTCAGGAATGAAATCATCAAAGTTAATAATGCTGTAGGTGTGTATCACAAGATTATCTTTCATAAGTACAGAAACTAAGCACTCAAACTATTACATTCATGTTCTGTGGAAGTGACAAAAAGTACACATCGTGTTTTTCCATCGGCCTCCAGGAATCTACCACATCCTTTTCTTTGTGTTTGCTGTAAGTACTTGTAACAAGTGTGGAAGTGGGTGAGAAACATCACGCTGCAGATTCTTGGAATTGAATTGGAGTTGGAATGATGTGGAATTGCTTTCTAAGTGCTATATGGTAAAACTTAGTAAAGGGTGGGGAGGGATTAAAGAGTAGAATATATATATATATATATATATATATGTATTTGTCGAAGCCATTGAGGCCAAATTAGATAGTATCTTTTAATAAGCATCTATTTAAATGTTCTCATCTCTTCATGCAAATCTGAAGTAGCTTCAGTAAACATAACCCAGACTCGGTAACCACTCTCTCAAGGCTCTATCAGTCCATTTAAAAAACCCAGTTCTAATAAATGCTTTTTTTTTCCTGTTACTTTCTTCTGCTACTACTCCTGATTGCTGAATTGGGTAGCTGCATAGGCTAGGCTGGTAAACCTGACATGGAGAATGGTACAGACCTTAATTTATTTATTTTAAATAAGATCTTACCTTAGTATTTGATCAGGTGAAAGCAGCAATAAGCAAAAGAATAAGGCTTCCTTAGATCAGTTGTCTCAGATGTGCAAATGGCCAATTAAACAAAAAAAAAAAATACCCAATCTGCAGTATCAGTATATGCTTTCAGTTGTAGTTGTTGGTGCTACTTGTTCTCACTGCCATAGATGCTGCTCTGTAGCCTTCTGTAGGCTTGTTCTTGTAGAAAAAGAGAAGGCAAGTGACTTGTTTGCTTGTTTTATTTTTCTTGGCTTTTCAAGTTGCTGTCATCGCTTGAGAAACAAGGTCAAAATATTACAGAGCTTCAGCACTTGTGTAGTTTTCTAAAGCAGTTAATACTAATGTTTGTGTAATTTCCCCAGTTTATAGTTACATTCAGTAAAATATAAACCCAGCCTTGTTCTAGAATGCTTGGTTGTGAGCAATTACCTGAAGCTGTCTTCTGCGTCACATATATGCCCTTTCTTAAAGGCTCTTACCACAAAGCTGGGCAATGCTCGCACTTCCCAAAGGTCTGTGCTGGTCTGCTGAAGAGCCACGCCATCTGAACAGCATTATGTCGGTGGTTTGTTTTTTGGTGTGTGGTGGTTTTTTTTTTTTTTTTTTCTTCTTTAGGTATCTTCTTCTGTAAAACACAGTATGTTAAGAAGCAAAGGCTTGCCACGTAGAAAAATGCACTTGACTCTTCAACTTTCCCTGCACATACTTTTCTTTACCTGTGTTGGCTGCCTTGAATGTCTTGCTTGCCATACTGTTTCATATGTTCACTTAATTTCTCAATATATATTGAGGGCAGATCAAGATAAATTGCCTGTGATGGTGTTTCAGTTTGTCTACAAGCAGAAGTAGTTGCATGCCTGCTGGTAAAGACATCTGGGTGAACTGCTCTGATCTGTACTAGAGTACTCCTCATTAATTGTGCCTTACTTCAGAATCCTGGATGCTTTCAAGCTATCACTTTTCAAGTGGCTTAAAAAGTGGAGAAAAATCTTCCCAGTCAGTCTATGGATTATTGACATTTTTGTACCATATTACTTCTTTAGGCATAAAATTCTTACTGAAGTTTCCTCTTGTGTCTTGGTCTGCATTGTCTAAAACTGTGTATGATTTGAGAAATGGAATTTATCTGTAGTGTTGTCTAATATATTGAGGTTCAAAGATTCTCTGTTCTCTCAGAACCTGGAACTGAGAATAATTATGTCCAGTAATTGCCCTTAACCTTCCACTAATCAGTAAGAGATAAGGTCAACAGGTTCAAAACACTTCCATGTGGAAACTTCCAAGCACAATATCCAGAAAGTAAACGATCCCTAGGAAGTGATACAAGTACTATATGGTGCCACTTCAAAAACGTGTGGTATTAACTTGTTTTAACTGGACGAGTTAATTGTTGGGTTTGTAATGGTGATGTTCTTGCTCTTTGTGCTTCTAATACATCTGTCGTGTTGAAATGAGTGAGAATGAGTGAATGCATGAACATTGCGCTCAACCCTAGACATGACTCCAGTCTGCAGTGCTCGCTGTAAGGACGGACACCAGTTAGAGTTGGTCTGTGCACAGAAAAAAACAACCTACCTGAGCTATTGAAGGCAGATAAATATAAGCTATGGTTAACAGTGGGATAAAATAATTTGGGTCAAAATTAGTATCTATTGTCTAATTAAATTTTGTCGAGCCTTAATTAATTTTTCTATATAAAATTAATCACGTTCAAAGTCTGTATGCTTGAAGTTTGTGCCATAAGCATCTCTCAGATCTGTCCTGGGCTTTCTATGTACGGTGAAGTGTTGAGTAATGACAGGAAACTGATTTGCTGCCTAAAGCTTTTCAGCTTGCAGAAGTAAACTTGAGCAGTAGTGTAAGTAGGACGACTTCACTGTACTGGACAGAGACCTAAATTTACTGTGATATCTCAAAATCCAGCAGAAAAGTCTGAAATGCATGTAGTGTTGCAGTTTAGAGACAAGGAAGATGAATTAGTTGGGTTTGATAGGTGGCTTGCATTTTGAGGTACTAAAATAAGACTTATCATAGGAATTTACCTTTAGAATTAACTTCGGTATGACTGCTAAAGTTTTAACTTTCTCACCTAAAATTTTAGGGTTGTTCAGACTTCTTCCAGGGTTGTCTTTGAATGACATGGTTAACTTTAAGTAGGGCAGTGTTTTAGGGACTGTGCTGAACTGATTTTGCATTCTGAAAAGCCCTGTAGTATTGTAATTAAGTAGAGAAACTAGTATTTCTTACTGTAGTGTAGCAGCTGAGCTGAACTTGTCTTAAAAAATAATTGGTCTGGTTCACGTCATCTAATGACAAAGCTCCTGACATATTCAAGCTTTCATAATGAAGTTCACTTAAGAGGGCTCTTGAACCTTAATGCTTTACTGATGTTCAAAGCAATAGAATTCAGAAGATCCTGTTCCCTTAGTCATAACTGCTCATTTGTCTGAGTTTTCTTGGGGTATTCGAAGACTAAGAAGTTTCAGTGACAACAGTGTAGAATAGGATGATCTGTAGTTATGTGCCATTAATATCATCTTTGGACAAGCTGAAATTGCTTGGAATGCTGAATTTGCCAGTGCACGGTTACATACCCTGAGGATACTGAAACCACAGTTGTAGGCTGGAGAAAAGTACCACATGGCTGATGGGGGGGATCGATGTAACTTAATAGTCAAATGAGCACAATGCATAGGGCATCCAGCCCTGTGAAGTTTGGTGCAAATAGCTGAAACAAAAATAGCCCAGTGACAAATCGTATGGATTGCTTATTTTTTCTCAGACAGGATGCCTTGCCTGCTGGCTCACAGCTGCTGCCCAGCTCCTTCTACAGAGGAATTGCTGCACGGAGGAATAAACATTGCAGCGAGGATCTCTCTCTCTCTCCCTTTTGCCTTCCCAGGGAGCGCATTACAATGCATGCTGAAGGGATGTTTGCAGGAAAAAAAAATTATCTTTGCAGTTCAAGGCACGTTCACAGAAAATACTGGCTGGTAGACTTGGTGCAGCATCCACAGCCAAGTGTATCAAATTCAGCTAACTGCTGCTTTTGAGCTGGGGGCTGGGAGCAGAGTTTCCCTCCATTCAGCCTCCTCACCCAAAGTAAACAGCGCTAAAAAGATGAAGGGTGGTCCTAATAAGGTGTAAATCTGTACAGCATGCACTCTTCTGTACCAAAGTAACAAGGACCAGATGTCCTCTGAATCCTGTATTATGGGATTTATTCCGGTGTTAAGTTTAATTGTGTTTGGATATTTGTAATTCTTTTGAAGAAACGTATATACTTCTCTGTTTCAGGTTAAAAAAAAATAACCCACCACTAATGGGCATACCTCCTAACTTTCTTCTCATTACAGTTCAAAGAATTGTGACAATTAAGATGCAACTAAAAGGGCTTCAGTGGCCCAAAGACCGAGCATTTTTAGTAAAGTGGTACATTTTGTGTTGATACCGCTATGGGAATCATCATGTCCTTGCTGCTATCATCTCTTACGCTAGTTAGAATAAAGTTAGTATTGCTGTGGTTGTGTAGGAATTACACCTTTTGATAGTGGCCTAACATATATCTATATAATGAGGGACATAAAATAAGGACAGACTTGCAATACACAAAAATACCCTGTCTCCTGCCGTCTCCCCACTTTGCTGCCTCTGCAGGCAAATTTTCTGCCATACAAATGCATAGGTGCCTAATCTTTGCTAAAACTTGAAAAGCTGGTGATTATCTAAGAAGGAATTGTACAGAAAATCTTTTAGTTGCGTGGCACTTGGGTTGGTGTGGAATTGTAAAGGTCTGTCTAAACAACTATATGTAGAGCAGAAACTTTGTGCAGCTTGCAAATGTACAGATGTGTTTTCAAGCAAAATGTGCTTACCCCATTGTATCCGTGCCGTCCTTGGCCCCTGTTCCACAGTGATTGAATATCACATCTGCAGTAACCACAAATGGAGACTAGGCTGGGACTCTGGAATCATTATCCACAAGAGCTGCCTTTTATGTGAAGAGATTGGTTTGGGAACTCCTTGTGCCAGGTAGCAGTGATCCATCAAAATAATTTCATAAACTAAAGTGACTATTCAAATGGGGACAGTGATTTATTGTAAAAGAAAAGAAATCTTAAATTTCAATATGTATGTAAAGAAGCCTCTGGAGTATCATCGGTGTTTGATCTTTGAGCGTTGCTATTTCCAGGAGTGGAATGTTATTGCTTTTGTCAGAGTACTATAAAATGGGCTGTTTGATGGATGAGCATCTGAACGGATGCTCTTCCCCCAGTTTGACACCTAAAGCTGAATGATGCTTACGCGTTTTGAGCGCTGAGCCCCGCGAAGGCAAAGCCTGGTTAAGCAATTAATGTATTGAGTGCCAGACAAATACTATCATTGCTTCATTTGCTTGTGCCAGTTACCATTCATTGGGCGTTATTTAAATTTTGCTAGCAGCTCAGGCACTGCTAAAAATAAATTCATTTGTTTGTTAGACTTCTTTGACAACAGCCAAATAAAACCACGTTACCGTATTTTCAACAGAAGGCACAAAACCAAATAAACGCTGTCTGAATTTGGCTAAAACTTGCTGTTACATGGCTGAGACTGGCTCTACGCCTGCTTTTTTTCCCCTTCCCACCCCCATTTTCTTTCCTTTTGAAAACCTTTTCATACCAGTGTGCTCCTACCTAGATGTAGTGTGTTAGCTGGCCCGAGTAAAGAGCAGCTCCTGTTTTTCATTAGCAGCGAGCGTTGTAGAGCAGGAAGACTAAGAAGTGGCAGCAGAGAAGCCGTTAAAGGCAGCGCTTGGGGCTGGGAACACAGGGCAGAGGCCTCGAGTGCGTGTCCCTGAGTGAGGAGGAGGAACACTGAGTGTGCTGGAATGCAGGGACCTCCAAAAGGTGAAGTGATGGACCTGGGCTTCCCGGCAGCAGGGGAGCACTGAGGATCCCGGCGTTATTTCAGCACAGCAAACGAGGGCAGAAGGAGGTGAAGAACATTAGTGAGGAGGACAGGTGGCATCTGTTGCGGTATCTTGGCTGCGCCATACTACCATTTAAATGTCCTGGAGCTGCAGAGCTCTGGAATGAATGCTGCTTTATAGGAAGCGAAAATGCTGAGATAAAACGTATTCTGTAAACCAGGCTTTCCTATCTTGCTACGTAAGGAACATATAGAAAGGATGCACGGTTATCGCATGAGCCAGCAGCCAAGCGCATGTTTACTGCTCAGTCCTGCCCTCTGCTCGCTGGGCCAAAGGAACAAACAAGATGCCCATCACTGACCCAGGGGGAGTTAGGGCTTGGATCCTCTCAGTGCAGTTGCTGTAGCTCTAGTGGGTCAGATGGACCCATATCCGTGGGCATCAACTTGATAAGATAATGCTTAATGAAGTGCTGGTGGCACTCTGCTCTTTACAGAACTTTCTCTCTTTTTTTTTTTTTTTTTTTTTTTTTGGGGGGGGAGGGCAGTGTA